>CADDIJ020002082.1:0-48832 GCA_902809745.2 Tetradesmus lagerheimii | reverse complement strand
CCATCGGCCCCGCGCCCCCCGGGGCGGAAGAAAGAGGGAGCACCGCTCCATTATGTTTGCAACTATTACGCACATCCCAAGCTTTCACAAGATACGCAATGCTCCTAGACACCAGTCGGCAAAACCCCTTGCTACCCCAAACATCATCAGAAACAAAACGCAACAACTGTTGGATGGAACCCGCCAATGTTGGATGTGACATACATATGCATAACCGTTCACTATGCATACCCCTGCAAGCTTCATTATGCCCCTACACTGCAGCCTGGCAAGGGTTTAAAGTTCCGGTATGCTACCTGTTGCCAGTGGCCTCTGCTGAGGGAATGTGTATACGCCCACCGTGGATGTTAGCCCAACTGTACAGCGTAGTTGCACGTAACAGATCAACTATCAAAGTGCTGAGCACACACGTTTTGATTACGTCATGTACGCTGTTTTGATTACCTTATGTATGCCGCCGCACGGTTGTTGACCTTTGTTTTTTATAAATGCATGCTGCCGCCTGATGCATCATGTCATGACCGCAGTGCGGCTAGTGCACGCGCATCTGACCGCCCTGGGCATGTGCGGCACGACCGTTGAACAGTACTTGTTGCTGGCTCAGGTTGTAGCGTGGCCGCCACTCGCCGAACGGGGCCTTGCATGCGCCGCAACGGCGGCCCAACTGAAGCCGCAAGTTGCTCTACATCTGCACCGTGCCTTCAAGAGTCAAAGTTCCGGCGGAAAGGGTGCCACCGGATCGGATCATTTTAATGCAGTGGTGTCACACCACAACGGTTGTGCTTCTGTGCATTTTGGGCATGCTGCATGATGCATAGGTTCAACCTGGTATCATCAGCGGGCCGCTGTTTTTGTTGAGCATCAGCCTGGCCCCGGGCTGCCAGTTTGTACCAAGGGTCACTGTTTTACGAAGCGACTCAGTCACCTGAGTCAGGCTGCACATGGTGCTGCTCACGTTGCGTAGTAATTTCTCTCATCATCATAGACTCCAGCCTGAGTGCAGCCTGCACTGCATGCGGCAGTTTCTTGAAATTGCTGACCTAAAGAGCAATCGCAACGCAGCGCTGCTTGGATGTTTGATGGTAGCTTGGTGACAAACTCTGCCTGCACATGACCAACACAATATCAGCAGCCGCACAACTACATGAAGAGAATGACGCGGAGCCAGAGTCATGTTTGAAGAGTTACCACCGTCGAACCATCCCAGCCTGAAGGTCTGCTCACTGAATCAATGCAGAGTCTGGTCACATGCGACCGCTGCTATGCACTGCCATCTAAGACTCAAACCACAAAAAAGCGTAACAAAGAATGAAGTGCAGCTTGCTGCCTGCACGCCGCTGCACAAACTATATGGGGTCACAAAACGCAGCAGCTCGACATGCTGCTGAACACAGTGTTTGCTGCATTAAGCCAGCCACAGCCCAGGACGCTACACAAGCTGCAGGATGCTGCAGGCCTGCCATGTTGCAGCAGGCAGCGCCTGGCAGCTCTGCGCGCCACCTGCCACTGCACTGGCCTCCGTAAGGGGCTGCATCACCCGCCAACAATGATCTGGTTGATGGGCTGCGGGCAGCAAACAGCAGCAGTAGAAGCAGCAGCAAGTGGCAGAATGGAGGTGAGTGATATGTGCCAGAGAAGCACAGTATCAGTGCTAGCAGGGCTGATGTGCATGCTGTTTGTATGGGAGTGTCCCACCAGTCCCACATGCCGGCAGACTTGCAAGACAACAGCATCACTAGGAAGGCGCAGAGCTGCAAGACTGCCATGCTTGTTTACTAATCGTTGTATATGCTTGACCAGCTACAAGATCATACTGAAGCATCACACAACAGCAGTTGCGGTGCATACATGCCAAAGCAGCAGCAACAGCTGATGTGTGCTGGGGCTGCCAGCATCAGACACATGTGCTGTACTCACGATGAATATGAGTTTCACAAAGAAGCCAATGAAGCCCATGAGGATGAAGCCGATAGCTGTCTTGGAGGTGATCTTGTTGAACTCTGCAGCAGGTGCAACAGCAGTGTGCAGGTAAGAACACAACTTCCACAACAGCACAACGACCGTAGCTGCGTTGCTGGCAGGCCAAGCTGGCACAGTGATGAAATCATTAAAGCAGGTTATCTCTTTCTGTGCATCAATATGTTCAAGCTGAGCGCTGTGCGAGCTAAGTACTGCTGCTGATGGTGTGCGAGTAGACCCGTGCAGCAGCTGCCTCACCCTTGCGATCCGGCTTGGTGCAGCGCTTCACGAGGCGGATGCTATTCTTTGCAAAGTCCTTGAGGGGCTTCACCACTACGTCTGCGTTCTCCATGCCGGGCAACCTGTGCTCAACTGACTTCTGCTAGTGGCTGGTCTAGTCGGCAGAAACACTTCAATAGCATCCCCTGAAACAAAACCAGACACGGTGCCCGGCTGTCGGTGCTGCCTAGATGTTGAAGCCGGGCAACAGACTTCTTCGGTGTTTCTGTTACGCCTAGGACCGGTCCATGTATCGGGCAGGTCGCGATCTATGCTCAGGGTGTACTTATAAGTGTCTTGTCGGTTTCCATTACGTAAGCACTGCTCAGACGTGTTCAGATTTTCGGTACTGCTGACACACGCAGCTACTGCCACTGTTCAAGCACAACCTGCATGGCTGACCCGCTGCTTTGCAAGGAAACACGATTTACCCAGATGTAACCACAAATTGCTGTATGATATGACCATCACACCCCAGAGGAAGCCAAGCTGGACGGTGTACACAGCAGCAGGTGACTGGTGAGCAGCAGGTGACTGGTGAGCAGCAGGTGACTGGTGAGCACAGTGGGGGACAGCAGCACAGGGATGGGCTGCACAAAGACATCACAATGCAGCTGCTTCACAATAGCGCAGCTATGAGAATTGCATAAAAATCAAAGTCAAACACGCATGCATCAGGCATCCCCGTCATCAGCACCAGCAGTACATGCTTGCCTGACTCCTGCAACTTGCTTGAAGCAGACTCCGCAAGAGGCAAGCTTCACTGTGCTGGATACCGTGCACAAACACTGACAGTTTGAATCATTTGGGAGAAGACTCACACTTCTACACTAGGATGCACATGTACATGATGGTGAACACAGGCCGCCTGGACCTCTGCTATGCACGCCAGTGGTCTGCCAACCCGGCAGTCAATGACACACAAGCTTTCGTCAGTCAAACTACTGCTGCTCACAACGTCATCATTGCGTCCCACCAGCAGCACATTGATAGACCAAGTTGCGCATTAGCAGTTTGAAGGGCCCGAGCGCCTTAACATCATGTGTGCCGTAGCTGGCAGCACACACATTTGTGCAGCGCACCCTTTGCGTGCTGCCACAGCACTGATCATCCAACAGTTCCAACATGACGGCTGCATACTGCCTGCTACAAGCTCATCGGCTCACATCTGCAGAACGCCAGCAGCAGGAGCCTCAGACGTGGCATGCTGGACACGGAACTGCATGACACCGCCCGTTTGCAGGAAACCCAAACAACAAGTGAACCTCACAGTGCGAACCACGCACAGGTCGAGTGCAAGCACCCCGCACAGACACGTACAACCCAGCAACACAGCAATGAACATCTCGCTGGTTGTTCTGATGTCAGGTGGCAACCTGGCGCCATGCACTGCATGCACAAAGACCAACCACCCTGCATGAGCTCGGCAGCAGCCCGTCTGCATGTATGTGACCGTAGCATACCAATACCATCAGCTATGTACCCGGCAACCATACAGTCACATGCGCGAACCAGCGGCAAACCAGCGCATCCCTCCATTTGTGGCGGCAACGCTGCTGCTGCATGCACCCGCGCAGCTGGCACTGCCAGTGTGTTGCTGCATACCACTGAGCGTCTCGCGCACGCAACGAGCGCAGCGTCTGCGGTGCGTGCTCGCGCTCTGTCGCCGTGCTCAGTCCTCTCCTGCCAGCGTGAAGACCTTGTGTGGCGTGGCCACCACCAGGGCATCGCCCCTGGCTCCGCCAGAGATGGGCGCATACCTGCAGCAGCAGCAGCAGCAGGGCGGGAGGGGCGTGAGGCGTGATGCAGCAACTGAAGAGAAGCCAACAAAGATTTATGCGGCAGCGCAGGGAGTACTATGAGCTGTGATACTTGCAGATACAATGGATACCATCGCTGTCTGACGGCACAGCTCCTCCGCCGCGATCAAAGCGACTGCTGTGCACACATGAACACAACGTGCCCTGCTCCCCTCGCACCCACACACCACATATCCCCTGCCCCACCTGTCGTGCATAAAGTTGGAGTCCACCACATCCTCATCTTTGGCGTTGAGCACGTAGTCCATCACAGTGGGCAGCCCGCCAAATGAGGTGGAGCTGGACACGGCAGACTTGACCCTGGCGCAGCATGAAAGCGAACGGCGGTACGTAGCTTGCAGCAGCCAGAGAATCACAACAGCCACGTGGCCAAGCACACTTTGGGTAGCATCAGCAATGGAATAGCAGCCACATGCATTGCTGTCATGCAGTACGGATCCCGCATGAACGTAAGCATGGTGCTGCATTGTGCTTTGCAGAGTGTGTTACCATGCAAATGCTACTGCTGCCTGCTGCTGCTGTTTGGGCTGTATCTCCTGGCAGCTGTAAGAAGCTGCATGGTAGCACAGCTTCTTACATAAGCAGCGCTGCACAAGCGCACAACACCGCATGGCACGCTCGCATGAAAACCACACTCGCATGAAAAACCACGCTCGTATAAAAAAACCAGGAGGCCGTACCTGCGGAAGTTCCAGATCACGGTGTGGCGCCCGCAGCTGGCCACGATCCAGCGCTCCTGCGTGCCGGCCTCAGTCACCCACGTGAAGCGGCCGCTCTTGAGCGGCTTGCCGCCAGTGGCCAGCTTGTCCTCAGGCTTCAGGCGCAGCAGCCGCGGCAGCGCCAGCTTGCCCGCAGCCTTGTCAGTGAAGGCACTGCGGTCCTTGCCTGGGGAGGGGGGGGAGAATGAAGGTGAGACAGTGAGACAGCACGCAAGGGAGGTCAGAGGGTGTAGTGATAGCAAAGGTCCGTTGGCAGCAAGGATACAGCAGCAGGCAACAGCAGCCTGGCTTATAGTCAACGTCTGCTGCCCATCGCCCACTGGGCGGCGATTTGTAGCCAGGCACCAAGCTCAACCGTGTGCCACACATGGGTAAGTTCCACTATCAGCTGATCCCCTCACCGTCCTCGCCGCTGAAGCTGGCCTTGACGACCATGAGGTAGTCGTAACAGCCCAAGCCCTGCTTACTCGCCCACTCATTGCTGTTGCCACCAAAGAGAAGGAGCGGCGGCAGCATCAGCACTACCATCGGCAAAAGCACCCGTTCGGCATGTCCACAAGGTAACACAGAAGCCAGACACCCACACAAAAGACCGGGACCATACTCAACCATGTGAGGTCCGCAAACAACAAACAACCAATCCCCTCACCGTCCTCGTCGCTGAAGCTGGCCTTGACGACCATGAGGTAGTCGTCAGTGGTGGCCAGCACCCAGGCGCCGTCATACGTCACGTCCACGGCAGTGATGGGCTTGCCCAGGCCTGGAATGGACGTCTTGGCCTGCAGCAGCGCAAGCATGTGATGTATGTCGAATGATGGACGGCAAACATCAACGGCTGTGTATGTGCCAGTGGTTTTTGACAGACAGCGCAGAGAGGTGGAACAACAGCATCAAGCGCTGCGTGTTGTGCTGACACGCCGTTCTAGTTCCCTGCAACCCAAATCAAACCCCACGCTGTTGCGAATCGCGCCTGCAGCCGCCTCCAAACTGACCTGCGCAGATCTCAGTATGCACCACCCCCGGCCCTGCCCTCCCCTGCGCGCCGCACCTGTGTAAGCGTCTTGCTGCTGTACAGCCGAATCTTGCCGTCCCTGCTGCCCACCACCACGTGGCCAGCGCCGCTGGTGGCCATGCAGCTGAAATTGGTGCCGCGAGCAAAGTCCTTGCCGCCCGTCCACTGCACGATGGGCGACGCGTCACCAGCCTCCTGCAGGACGAAAAGCGCAAGCAGCACAGGGCCATTGCTAATTATCAGTGCTTGGCTGTTACAAGCAGATCTGTTGCCTGTGCATGCTTGCAGCAGTCCAAGCGAGCACTGTGCAGCCTTTGTAAGCCCCTCATCCCTTGTTACTACACATGGCTGGACACGAGAATTGTTGCAACACACGATCGTGTTTACTGTGTAGCCAGAGTGCAGCGCGCTGCAGTGCATTCATAACTACTGCTGGGAGCGCATCAGCACCTCTGACGACTCAGGTCGCATCTTCCTGCTGCTGCGCTAACTCTGCTGATGGCTCTGACAGCTGGCGCCAGCAGCCGCTGCTGCCCCCCTCATCTGCACCCCTGATGACTTGGGTCTCATCACCCTGCAGCTGCGCTGAGTCTGCTGATGGCACTGACAGCTGGCAACACCAGCCGCTGCTGCTGCTGCGCTCACCTGCACCACGCCGCGTGGGTCGCGCAGGTCCCACTTGCACAGCCGGTTTGCGTCCAGGCCCAGCAGCGTGTTGGTGCCGTCCTCCAGCTGCGCTGCCTTGTGGTCGTGAGCAATGTCGGCCTGCAGGGCGGGGATGACACAGCACGGACAGCGTGATGTGGGCAAGATCAGCAAGGTCCACTGGCGCTCACTGCAGCTCACTGCACATCAACATACGTGCTGCGTACATTTACATCTTCCAGCCAACCTGTCGAGCCCCACCACAACAGCAGCACATAGTTGCAGACCCCTCATCTAACCACGCCCAACCACACGAGCAACCGCCCCAGCCCACTGTGGAGGGTAGTTAGTGGTGCTGGAAAGGCAACATGCAAAGCAGGTGAAGCTAGTTCAACTATCCCATCCTGCCTCGGTCATTGTGCAACCCCATGATGTCCCGCTGTGTGTCCAACCAGCGCACCTGTGGGATGTCCACGGTGTCCTTCTGGAAGGTCCACTCGCTGACGATCTTCTGGTACTCCACGTCAGCATGGAACAGCTTGGTGTTGTCGCAGGCAGGCGACAGCATGTTCATGCGCGTCTCGCCGTTGGCCAGCAGCACCTTGCCGGGGGTGAAGCTGGGCGTGCCAGGAGTGCCCGGGGGCCCGCCGCGCTTGAGCGGCGTGAAGCTGAACGCAATGCCTGCGGGGGACGGGCAGCAGCACCGAGTGTGAAGTGGCAGGCGCAGGTGTTGAGAGCAGCAAGACGCGCCGCTGCTCTTCAAACATGTGAATGTGCGCAATGCTTACAATATGCGAAAGGCAACAGCGCGTAGATGCCGCGCTATCTTGCGCGGTTCCACAATGTGCCCAAGCGCGTTGCAAGTACAGTAACAGCACGCATAAGATGGGTGGGCGAAGATCTCAGTGTATGCTTGAGGTGTTGGACGGCTTAGCTGAGCACCAAAGTCGGCACGTGCGCATGCGCTGCATGTACCACAAGGAATGCATAAAACCCACATTGCAATGCTGCTATGCGCACACGTGCAAGAGACTGATGTGTACAGCAAGCACAGCCCTTGTGTTGCCACCTCCTGCCCCTGACTTGTGTGCTCCACACCGACATGGATACCCACATGAGACAGCACAGCACTGACACAGACAAGCTGCACATGCAACTTTGCGCATATCTCTCACCTCAACAAGATATGCAGCTCAGGTCTTGTCGCTTCTCCCGCTCCTCACCTGTGTCCTCCACGCCTGCCTCCACATTCTTCATGACGTCAAAGGTAGCGCCACGCCGCAGGTACGTGTTGCTGTTGGCGCCGATGATCATGCCCTCGATGGGCGTGCCTGCCTTGGCTGGCGTGGCCTTCTCTCTCATCTCACCACTCGCGGGGCGATCAGGAGTGGCATCGACCTGCAGAACAGCAGCCAGGCAGCAGCACGCAGGCAAGCATGCAACTTATTGACTTGCACCCCTGCTGACTGGCGTGGCCTTCTCCTTCAGCTTGCCACGCGCGGGGCGGTCGGGTGTGGCGTCAACCTGCAGCAAAGCAGCCAGGCAGCGGCACGCAGGCAAGCATGCAATTGATTATCTTGCAACGCAGTAGACCCTGCTGGCGAAACTGCTGTGCGCTGTTGCTGTGCCTGCTGGCTGTCGCCACAACAGCACAGATGTGCGCTGCTGAGCGCCTGCCACGCATCTCACTCCAGCCCAGCAGCAGTGGCACTCCTACAAGAAGAAAACCTGCAGCACCAATCCTGTGAACTGCGCAGCGAGCAGTAGCCTGCAACGTGACACCTGCTGAGTCAAAGCCAGGCCATGCAGCGACCTCCCAAGCACTCCACCGGCACCCCTTACGCACCTCCATTGGTGCTGCTGCTGCGCTGGCGTCTGCGTTGAAGAACATGTTTTTGAAGTCGCCCAGCTCCTTGTCTGCCTTGGCGGAGTCGCGGCCAAAGCCGTACGTGTTCTGGAACACATCGTCCTGCAAGGGGGACAGGCAGCAGACACAACGCGGTGCAGCAGCAGCAAGCAGAGGTGTTAGAGAAGGTGACACCATGTAATGACACAGACTGTGCAGGCTGCGGCTCACATGGTTGGGTGTGTTGCGCTGACGCATGCATGCTTGGTTGGTGTGCCAACACCCGCTGTGCAAAGGCAGCACAGCATATCTGCAGGGGAGCAGAAGCATGCGTGTACATCAGCATGAACTGTCCGCGCGGCTGCTGACCGCTACAATTGAGCTGCACAACCTCAGAAACATCACGAAGCAACACTTCACAACTGAAACGGCAATCACAGGCAGAACGCACCTCTAGCTCAGTCATGAAGGCGCGGTATGACTCAGCAGATGGGAACTTGAGCGCCCACAGCCCCTCACTGGCAGCAAACGTCACACGCCGCGCAGCAGGGTCTGCCACGTAGCTCAGTGCGTCATCTGCGCGCGTGTCGATGTCTCCTGCGTCCACTTCTAGGTAGAAGTCAGGCTGCTTGCTGCGCGCATCTTCGTTTGCATCGTAGAAGCCTGGGCAGGCGCGCGAGGATATCAGCTCCCAGCGGCCGCTGGCGCCTGCCTTGACAAACTGGTACAGCTTGATGCCAGGCGCCGCCTTGCAGGAACACAGCAGGAGGAGACGAAGCAAGGATGCAAGTTGAGGCATGGGTGCAGGTGCTTATATGACACAGATGGGGTGAGCTGCAAGACATCTGCTTGGCTGCAATAGTATGCATGCGCACAAGTCTGTATGCTTCTGCTGCTGCTAATGCTGCTACAGGAATCCGTGTTGGTGGGTGCAGGTTTGGATGCGGTATACACCGGTCCTGCCAACAGGGCAAAAGCTTGCTGCTGCTGCTGCAAGTTCTATGCAGTGTGTGATGCTTGTCAAGACAACATCAGACATACCTGCTGTATAGCTTAGATGCACAAGCAGATGATGTGCTGCATGCTGTGTACCACGTGTTATGTGTATGATGTCCATGCAGATGCTTGCTGTCCCGTAGTGCCTCACCTCAGGCTGTGCTGCAGCTGCTGCCTCCTGCTCAACCTCCTGCTGTACATCATCTGTAGCCTGCTGCAGCTCACTAGTAGTGTTGCCCATGCTGCTGCTGCACGCAAGCTTGCGCCAGCTGCTTCTGTGCTGTGGAGCACGAGGCACTCCCCGCCAAGCCCAGCTACGACTGTATGTTTGATTTGGTGTTTCAACAGCTGGATCTACTGGCAGGCATGCGTACAAGACTGCACAGCACGCACACCACCGCCTGCACTGTATGGATGGTGACAGCCCTAACCAATTTGTTCGATGACCCACAAACACAAAGCTACGAGAGAGAAACTGAGAGCTATAATCGGATTATAAAGCAGCTATGAACGCAGGCAGCAACACGACGAGGCAGCTACGTGACGCAACGATGCACAGCACGACAGCAATCCTCGAGCTGATAAGCATGAATATCAATATAAAGGGTATCAAGGTTTCGTAGACATATTAGGTTGCATCGAGTGACAGCAACACCAGGAATTTGAATGGGTGCCCTAGGGTTGAGTGTTGTATTTAAAGCTGACGCAGGGCTGCACTTGTACCTGTCCACTGACGGCAGAATTGCCTGTAACTGCTAGTGTGAGTCAATGCTGCCTCTGTGGTGCTGCTTAGCTGCAGCTGTCTTGCAGTATGTGGCATACGCCAGGACCGCTCCGTATGGGCTGCACCGCTTGTTGGCATCACTGCCACTGTTGGTGTGCTTGACAGCATTGCCTTTCGTGCATCAAAAGGTGACATGAAAAGAACTGCTGTGCAACAGCTCTTATTGCAGCGTTCACTGTTGAACTGCAGCAGCCACTGTAGTGGCAGGAGCTGCCAGGAGCAGCAGTGTCGTTGGCATCCTCAACCTCATCTTCATCATCACCATCAGCAGCGGCCGCCAGGGGCTGCTGTGGTTTGACTGAGAAGCATCTAACCCCATTCCAATGCTGCAGGCAACTGTGCGTGGATCGCTGGCGTTTGTTACATCCTGGTTGTCTAGCTTCAAGGTAAGCGATTGCGGCGCTGTGCGGCATGGGTACTTCAGATGTCATCAGACACAGCATACGCCACAGGTGTGATGGCGCCAGTGACACGTGCTTGTCATGACCATGCAGCAGCGTAAATGTGGGTGTCAGCTTGCAGTGTTTGGGCTTATAGAGGCTGTGCGCCAGTGTCAAGACCTAAGGGCTGTGTGCATCCTTACCTCCGCATCAGGGTGCGCTCTGTCTGCACAGGCAGTGCTTGTGGCATGTGCTTGACACAGTATTGTACAGCAACAACTGCATCATCACCTTGCATATACCAGCCTTGACTGACTTACCACTTCACTGATATACATGTTGCAGCTGCTGGCAGCTGCTGTGGGGAGAGGCCCACTTGCTGGGCGCAACACGTCTGCAGCACAACACGCAGCACTGCTGCTGCTGCCGCTCAACCCTGCACAGCAAGGTTAGCTTTGGACCAAAGCACTGATCAATCAATTGAGCCAGCAACAACACCACAGCAACAGCATGGCCTGCAGGAGAACAGCTGCAACAGTGGCAGAGTGTCCTGCAAGGGGCTGTGACAGCAGTCAGTGCCAGGATCGCATGATGAGCTGCAGAATCTGCCACTGGCAGCAGTGCAGCCTCACTGCAGGTGGCTTGTTGGTCCTGCTGGTGGGGCCAGGTTCATCGCTTAGGTCGTACATTCGGCTGGGTTGCCCCCCTAGTCCTGTATGCTGCGTCACTCCTTCCTGCAAACATCAATGCAAGCGCGTTGTTCTGCTGCACATGGCTTGCAGAAGCAGAAGCGTCCTTCCACCCCAGCTGCACCAGCAGGCAGGCATACCCAGCAACAACACCATCAGCGGCAGCAGCGCACGGCCCTGCACCCACAGCATGCGGTGGGCAGCCTGCTGTGCAGCATGTGCTGCTGGAGCTGGCAGCAGCCTCCGCCGTCATCCTGCTGCTGCAGGCGGTGCCGTGGCTGCCGCCAGCAGTGCGCCATGTGTTGTACGGTAAGCGGTGCGCAGGAAGCGGCAGCAAGCAGGTTGCATGCATGCGATGGCGTGCGTGGCAATGCCACGCCAGAACACATCAGCACATGCCTGCTGTGATTTCATCCTTCCTGGCATTCAGACAGCGTTTTCCTGAGATGACAGCTCACATTGACAGCAGGAAGTGACCTGCTGCTCCTTATTCATTCGCCAACTTGTCTCAATTTGCATGCATCCGCGGTGTTCTGCTGCAGCCATCATTGTGTGGCTGGCCGTGTCCGTGCTGGTTGACGTACCCTCAGCGCTGCTGGGCCCCGCGCTGGGCCTGCGCCTGGCGCGCTGCATGGCGCAGCCCTACAGGGCAGCAGGCCTGGCAGAGTTCTGGGGCAGGCGCTACAACCTGGTCGTCAGCAGCACGCTACGCCTCAGTGTGTACGAGCCGCTGCTGCAGGCGCTGCGCTGCTGCAGCCACACCCGCCGGCAGGTCAGCTGCGGTGAGGCAGATGCCGACAGTGGCGCTGGTGGCAAGAATACGCCGGGAACACCCTGCAGTAGTATGCAGCGCTGTCGATGCTGCTGGGTTGCAAGGGCTGTGGCCACTACTGCGTCCTTTGCAGTGAGCGGGCTCATGCATGAGCTGTGCGTCTGGTGAGAGGGCGCTGCATCCATGGCAGGTACAGCAGCAGGGTTGCTTGCTGGGGGTCTTTCGTGTTGTCACATGTGCCTGCAGAAAGTTGCATTGCGTCACCTCCTGTTGTCGTGAGATGAGTACATCATCGAAGCACGTCCGTTGGCCGATCACAGTGCTTGCGATAACATGGCAGCATGCACACCGCAGCATCCACCTCCGCTGCTCAAGTCAGCATGCACGTGTGATGGCAGCTGGTGTGACGACTCGTTGGCATTGCTCCGCCACCCTGCAGGCACATGTGCCAGACCAGCTATGTGGCGGCAGGCACGTTCCTGCCTGGGCGTCACCTTCTGTTCTTCCTGCTGCAGTCCCCCTTGCTGCTGCTGGAGCGGCACACTCTGCAGCGGGGCCTACGGTGCAGCACCTTGGCACCACCCCCAGGAGAAGAGGAACAACAAGCACCAGCGGCAGCACCAGCAGCAGCAACAGCAAGGTTGCGTGAAGTCACCAACAATGCTCGGCTCCAACAACCTCACAGGATTTACAGACGCAGGCTGCGCCTCACCAGCAGCTGGTGGCTGGTGCAGCGCAGTGTGCTGACATATGCTGTGCTGTTTTGTCTAGCGGAGCGGCTGTTCTGGCCGCCGTTGGAGGCGTGCAAGTCAGACGTCAACGGAGTGGCTGAGATAGCCGACGGCCTGGCTTGGGTCCGGCGGCTGTTGCAGGTTTGCTTGGTCCGATGGCAGTATATACGGAATATGTATATATATACATATACACGGAATATATATACATATACATATATATATACATACGGAACATACACGGAACAGGGCTCGGTGCATGTGCTGTCGTCTACGTATTAAGTATACTGTGGCACCTTGCCTGCATCTTGATACCATGCCATGTGGCCGTGGCGTTGATCCTATGGGCCTATCATATTTGAAGGAATCTGGAATCAGTTTCATGTTCTTGGTAATCTATACAAACAGTGACGAAAGGACTTGCTGCATCATGTCATCACCAGCGCTGCTTGCTGTCGTACTAGTAGCCCGCCAATGCCAGCTGCACGTATTGGCCATGTTACGCATCCTTGGGCTCAACAATCGCGTTCTTCTGTATATGCACTGACGGACTGCAAACGAATGATTGCTTGCAAACCTGGATGGGTGCGACCAGAGATCGTTCAGGGCGGTCCTGTGCTAGCAGTAGCGCATGGCGTTGGGAGTACCGATTTTACTGCCTTTGTATCCCTTTGATGGCGACGCCTTTGACGTCCGATGAAGAAATCGTGCTGACGTTTTGCATCAGTAACAATAACGTCAGCACGCCATCCTGCAGTCTGAGGCTTGCTAATTTTGCAAAGTTGCAAATTTGGCTAGTGTAATGCCTAGATTGGCTCTCTCGAACGTGAACGTGGCAGTTCGAGAAGCATATAGCATGTGGCACTGCCATGCTGGCAGCATATGACGGGACTTTCAAACTTTGAAAATCATTACAGACTGTATTATCATGGCGTAACATATTTCAAATGAGGGCTTGGAGGCCTGGTTATAACATTTACCACATAGATCGCGCATGTGTGCGCATCGAACTTCAAGTGACTGCCAGCAAGCACTCCGCGGCCGAGTGCCTGGCAAGCAGTGTGCTTGACAACCCTGACTTCACCAGCTGCTCAGCAACGACGGTCGTGCCAACACCCACGCGCTCAGAAACACCTATGTGATGGGACACACTGGTATTGTCGGCCCGATAACAAGTTTGCTGTACAGTGTCAGACAAATTCTGTACAATTGCATAAACTGCATGACTCAGTCGGCGTGCCGCACAAGCATGATGCTTGACAATCAATAAGGACTATGTACAGCTCCCAGGGACAAGAGGTCTGGCTGTAGAATGGCTGATGTATGTGCCAACGGACTGCACGTTCCTGGCTGTGGCAGCTTGTCACATGCAAAGCACTCGTGAAAAAAGTGCTCGACGTGCCATGGCTTGCTCGCCGTGAGCACTGACGGTTCACTGCTGCGCTGCAGCGCTGCCCTGCTCAGCATTGCTTGCAGCCACGCCAGCTGCCGCTGCTGCAGCACTCAGGCCCAGCAGCCACCTGCTGCTGCTTGCTGCGTCTACGGCTGACGCTGTGCTGGTGCTGTTATGGTCTAATGGCACATCACTGCTGCCGCTGCTGCTCTCGTTGCTGCTGCTACTGTTGTTGGTGCCAGTGCCTCCTGCGCTGTTGCTGTGCATGTCCGACATGCAAGACTCCTGGCGTGCCGCATCAATGCCGCCAACCGCCACTGCTGCGGCCACTGCTGCATCACCCCCAGTCACTCGCTCACCATCTGATACGCCGCTGCTGCTGCTACCAGCATCTCCCTCAACCGACACTTCTGCAGCTGCTGCTGGCATTCCCCCAGCATCCAATGCTGCTGTCTCAGCTGCTGGTGCAGCTGCTGCTGCTGCTGCCGGGTGTGCAGCAGCTGCGTGTGCTGCTGCCAGCATCTCTGCCGCCAGGTGTGCCCCCTCAGCTGCGCTCAGGCCCAGCATGTCGGCCAGCTCAGCCTGCCGCTCAGCAGCACTGGCCAGCTGCCTGAAGCATGTGATGACTCTGCCGTCATCGCCTGCCTGCTTGTGCACCTGAATGTGCGTGCTGGCGTGCGCAGTAACCTGCAGGGTGCAGGCAACATCGAGCAGATGCGCCAGCAGGCCGTATGACTGACGGAGGCTGTGCAAAGGCAGTTGACGCGAGCCAAGCATGCTAGACATTCAGAGATGAAACAAAGGCAATACAAACCCCACCAGCCGCTGCAAAGCCGACACTCATTCTGTGGCTGTGAACACCATCTTCAGCGCCGCTTGCTCTGCACCCACCTGTGGCGTGCGTGTCACCAACAGCCTGCTGCTGCAAACCATGACAATCATGCTGTGGCTGCGAACACCCTCTCAAGCACCGCTTGCTGTGCACCCACCTGTGGCGTGTGTGTCACCATCAGCACCTGGCAGGCTGCGCGTGGCTGCCCCCACGCCCCCACCAGGCCAGCCAGCAGCCTCCCCACAGGCTCACCCAGCCTGCTGCCCAGGCCTGCATCTAGCTCATCCATCACAAGCACGGGAGGGCCAGCAGACACCAGGCCAGCAGTGCTACTGCTGCTGGAGCTATCATCTGATACGCTGCCGTCAGCTGGCAGCTGCGCAGGCAGCTGCTGCTGTTGATGTTGTGCTAGAGCTGCTGCAGCAGCAGGTGCTGCCTTGAGTGCCAGCATGACACGTGCTGCCTCGCCACCTGATGCAGTGGCAGCAAGCGGCCGCAGCGGCTCAGCTGGCCCAGCTGACAGCAGGAAGGTGACACTGTCAAGGCCTGTGGCAGACAGCCGGAACAGGCCGCTGCTGCTGTCGCCTGCAGGGGCCTCACTGCTGCTGCTGCTGCTGATTGTGCCGTTGCTGTCAGATGGTGTCAGCAGGGGCTGTGGTTGTGCTGAAGTGGGCACCAGCACTGCACGCGAGGATGGACCGGCCTGGCAGTTGGCAGCAGGAGCAGCAGCAGCAGCAGTGGTTGGACAACCAACGAATGCTCCCCAAGCACTAGCTAACCCGACCTGTGCTTTCTTATGTATTGCACTACCACTGACTCTGCTGTGCCTGGAGGTCAGACCCCAACCATGTCTGAGTACAATCTGCAGACCCGGCCATGCCCCTGATAGGGTGCCTGCAAAATCTGGCACAACGCAGCACAAGCACACGTGTACCAAGCCGCTTCACATTTATGTATTTTTGTATGTCGTGTACACTTGCCAACATCCTTACAAGTATGCCAGGCAGCGACAGTGCAAGCAGGAGCGCACAGCCCCAGTGCATGGCCCAGCCGCGCTCCTCACCTGCTGCTCAGCCTGCCCCACTGGTGTCCAGCTGATGTCCACAGCAAACCTGCTGCTGCCCATGGCCAGCTGGGACAGGCAGCCCTGCACTGCCTGGGCCAGCGCGCCTGCTGCTGCTCGCCGGCCCTGCGACAGTGCCAGTGCTGCGCTGCTGATATCAGACTGCAGCGCGGCCGCTTCAGCGCGCCACGCCTCAGCCTGGCCTGCAGGGCAGCAGAAGAGCGCAGTGGACAAGCATCAAGTGCTGTGCAATCGCCTGACGGATTGTGAGGCAGGGAGGCTGGGTGAAGAATGCAAGCCACACTCACCCCTCAACCTGGCCTGCGCGACATTGAAAGAGTGCAGGTGAAATGGCAGGATAAGTACGTGCAACTTGCTTTGTGCCGGACACGCAGCCAAGAAGCAGAGCCAAGAAGCAGACCAGGCCAAGTTATACAGTCACCCGCGGGTTATAGGGTTTAGGGTAAACCCTAAACAGACACCCGCGGGTTATCGCTGCTGCATGCTGTACCATGGCACCACCCGGACGGCTGGCCAACGCCAGCGTCAAACACAGCTCTTCACCGCGCATATGTATCTTATGTGGTGCTGCTCAAGCTGTTTCGCCTCTGGTCGCTACCGTGGCAGCTGCAGGCGATGAATGAGCTGCTGCGGCTGGGGTGTGTCAACCAACACAGTGCACAATGCATACTGCTGAACATCCTGCAGCCATGCCACTCAACTCAAAACACCTATGACCACAAACACGAACACTCAACCAAGCTATCACCCCAGCTGGTCATCATCATACATCATACACAACTGCTTGTGCAGTTGTGCTCATAACGCGCTGCCGCAATGCACGAGCCCTCCCATCCCCGCCCACCCGCCCGCCCGCGCCCCCACCCCCACGCCGCACCTATGCTTGCGTAGTACTGCTCCAGCTGGTCGCTCCACGCCTCGGCCAGCTGCAGCAGCTGGCTGCTGCCGCGCGCCCTGAAGCGCCTGCACAGCCGCTCCAGCAGGTCCAGCCGCGCTGCCAGCTCAGACGCCTCAGAGGGGGAGTAGTCCGCAGCAGATGCGTACAAGGACAGCTGCAGATCAGGGAGTGCAAAGAGTGACAGGTGATGAGCAGTGGGTTGGCCGCAGTGCGGCAAAGAGCCTGATGTGATTTGACGCTTTGTGATAGGGTTGAGCAGCGACACGGTCGATGTGCCTCATGTCACTGCTTGAGTATCAAAAGGAAGAGAATCAGCTGAAGGTGTGCACACGGATATCTCCGGGTTGGGGAGGATGCAATGTGCGCAATTGACTGGGGGCAGCAACATGTGTCAACAGGTGCCAAGCAGAATATGGAGGGGCTTTGCTTGTATAAGCATGCACCAACGCAGCTGCATGCGGCCCAGTGCCTGTGCGGACATGCACAATGCAGGCTGGCAGTGAAGCATGACACAATCACACGCTGAAAAACAGAACTTGCAACACAGAAGCTCCAGCACTACTCACGCAGCAGTGCATGAAAACTCAACACCAGCAGTAACAACACGACGTGTTTAACACCCACCTGTGCCTGCACCTCCCCCAGGGCCTCCTGTGCTGCCTCCAGCTCGTCTAACACAGAATACGGAGGGAAGCTGTGTGTATGGGCATGCACCAACGCAGCTGCATGCGGCCAAGTGCATGTGCAGACTCGCATGATGCAGGCTGGCAGCGAGGCACGCCGCAGTCACATGCTGAAACAGCATTTGCCAACGCAGAAGCTCCAGCAACTACTTACGCAGCAGTGCATGAAAACTCAACACCAGCAGTAACAACACTGCGTGATCAACACCCACCTGTGCCTGTGCCTCCCCCAGGGCCTCCTGAGCTGCCTCCAACTCATCCAGCGCAGCAGACAGCGCTGACACACCAGCAGACGCCGACGCAGCCTCAGCAGCAACATTAACATCATCATCATCATCGCCACCATCAGCGCCCTCATCCTCTCCATCCTCGTACCCTGCTTCATCGCCTGCAAGCTGATGCTCATCTGCTGGCCAGCTGCCACCACCAGCTGCTGCTGCTGCTGCCCCATCTCTGCTGCTGCCAGGGCTGCCGGGCCCGTGCTGCTGCTGCTGCCGCTTCTTGCGCTGCTGCTGCAGCAGCCGCAGCTGCTGCTCCTCTGAGGCCAGCACGCCACGCAGCTGCCCCATCACCAGCCGCAGCGCCTCACTCAGGCTGGGGGGGCCATCCCCGCCACCCCCGCCACTGCCGTCACCTTGTATGCCTGCCTGCACTGCTGCTGCCGCCTCAAGGCACCCGCGGCGTGACTCCAGCGCTGATAGGCGGCGCCGCAGACTGACCTCTTCACCTGCAAGTGGCACAAGGCAGCAGGCGTTGGGGGAAGGTGCTTGACAGGCAGGTGCAGCCTACACACAATGCCACTACGCCAGCAAGCAACCAATCCATCAGCAATACAGACTGGTGCAAGCCTCAACCCATGTTGCAGAGCTCAGCCCTTCATGCTGCACCTGCAGTCAAGCTCCCAGCTGCGTGCGCTCGCCATGCAACACAGAGTAAAACACCACAAATCAACAGCAGCAATACATGCCACTCTACACAGCAGCCACACCGGTATGCCTGCCCTGTTGATGATAAGCTTTGCTCCCTTCCGCAGCGCCACAACCCCCGCGCTGACTCCTGGTGACTCTCTACTGCTCTACACAGCTGGTGACTCTCTACTGCTTTATACAGCTGGTGACTTCATAGAGCTCTATACAGCTCTACCTGCCTGGACATACCAGCCAACACCCAAGCGGAGTGCCGCACCCTCTCCCCCCACTTTCCCCCCGCCTCCATTCTACAGCAGCAGCAGCCCACCTGGCAGGATGTCTGCCCTGGTGATGAGCTCCACACGCTTCTGCAGCGCAGCCCGCTCAGCGTCATCCCCCAGCGCCTCAGCCTGCGCCAGCTGGCCCTCAAGACCAGCCAGCCGCGCCTGCTGGGTTGACAGCGAGGCAGCCAGCGCGGAGGTGCCTGCAGCAGCAGCAGCAGCAGCAGCCGTAGCAGCCGTAGCAGCAGCGGCAGAAGCAACAGCAGAAGTTGCGAAGGTTAGGTGTTTGGGCTCATTACAGGACTATTTTTTGATGCAAAACTGGCCCAGCCAGGCGCGCCTGCTGGCAAGACAGCGAAGCAGCCAGTGCAGTGGTGCCTGCAGCAGCCACCGCAGCAGCAGCAGCATACGGAAAGCATTACATGGCGATTGGATGCGGCAAACATGGGCCGAAGCAGCATGCAGAACAGCATGCTGAAAGGGGCCAAAGGTGCAAGCTGGGCTGACACCAAGGCGGCCAAGCCATTGGTGCCTGCAGACTGCAGCACAGCAGCAGCAGCAGTGAACACAGCAAGCAATCATGACCACACCGCCAGCTGTGCCTCAAGCGCAGCCAGCCGCGCCTGCTGGCAGCACAGCGAAGCAGCCAGCGCGGAGGTGCCTGCAGCAGCAGCGGCAGCAGCAGTGAACACAGCAAGCAATCATGACCACACCGCCAGGCAAAGCAACAACCAAGCGCAGCCAGGCGCGCCTGCTGGCAGGACAGCGAAGCAGCCAGCACAGAGGTGCAAGCAGCAGCAGCAGCAGGCGACAAGCATTACACGGCAATTGGATGCGGCAAACATAGGCCGATGTGAAGCAGCGTGCAGAACAGCATGCAGAAAGGGGGCAAGGGGCAAGCTGGGCTGACAAAAAGGCGGCCAGGCCGGATTGCAGCACAGCAGCAGCAGCCAACACAGCAAGCAATCATGTGCGACACTCCGCCAGTCAGCGCAGCAACCGAGCTGCTGCTGTTGCCAGATCATCCCTGCATGATGCGCCCTGTCCAAAATACTCCCCAACAGCTGCGACTGCTGTTTACAACCCCACCAAAACTCTGCTGCTCTGAGTCACGTATCTAGCATGGTGCCATGCGTGCACCCAGCAGTCTCCCCTGCTGCTGTGCTGCCTACCTGCAATCCTGTCCAGCAGCTGCAGCTGTGTGGCGCTGTCGCGAAGGGCCAGCGAGGCATGCTGCCCGTTCACGTCTGCCAGCAGGGCCCCCAGGGCTCGCAGCACGCGCAGGCTGCTGGCCGCGCCGTTGATCAGCACGCGGCTGCGGGTGGCAAGCGCGCCTGCTGCTGCTGGCATGCGCGAGATCTGCAGGAGCGGACAAAGGGGCAGCATGCATTGTGGGGTCTGGACTTCAGTTCAATGTAGACACAGGGGAGGGCAATATGTGCACATGCGGAGTGCAAGCTTGGATGTGCTGCAGTGCCCCAATGCATGGCAGAATGATGTACACGCTGCTGCTTGTCAACCCTGCTGACCAGAGCACACAACTTCACAGGTGGCTGCTGGTGACACTGCTGCTTGCTGTCATTCCTGTGCCCATCCAACCGCACCTCCCGCCTGATGTGTATCACTCCGCCGCTGCTGCTGCCGCCCTGCCCTCCTGCGCCAGGCAGTGCCCTTGCAGGCAGGCCCAGCCCCCTCAGCAGCACGCCAGCAGCAGCAGCAGCCTCAGGGCCACACCACCAGGCGCCCTCCACGACCGCCACGTCAGCAGGGGGCCGCACGCAGTCCTGCGCTGCTGCTGCGCCCAGCAGCTGGCCCAGTGCGTCCAGCAGCACGCTCTTGCCTGCGCCGCTCTGCCCGCTGATGGCCACCAGCCCAGGGCTGAAGGCCACGGCAGCAGCGGGCACCAGCGCAAAGTCGCGCAACCGCAGCTCCTGCGGAAGCAGTGGTGATGTGCACAACAGCTGCAGTGTGTAACCAGCACTGGAGTGTCTGGCGCACTGTGTGTGGTGGCATCATGTCCTTGCTGGCTGCTTGCCCTGCAGCACAAGCTACAAGGATGCAGGAACACGGTGAAATGCTTGGTGCATGGCTTCCTTATCGTCATGCAATGTGTGATCCATGCTCACAGATGCTGTGGTGTTGTTGCTGTGCTGTCTGTGCACTTGCGCACCCTGCTGCGTGTGCATTGCCCAGCAGTTTCCACGCACCTGCAGGTATGTCAGGTGCTGATGCTCAGGTGGTGCTGTGGGCCATTCTTCTGTGCTGCCTGGCACAGCTGCTGTCGTCGATGTGCTGCTTCCGCTGCTGCTCACAGCAGTGCCAGCGGCAACTGCTGCTGTTGTACTGCTGCGTCTGCCAGCACGGCAAGCAGCAGCCTGTTTCTGACAATGTAGCAGATCTGACTTGACTGGTCTGCATGCTGCTCCTGCAGGCTGCTGCGCTGGCTGCACAGCTGCATGTCGACGCCCAGTCAGACGTCTGCAGCGCACATTCACACCTGCGATGCAAAATGCTTTCAAGTGACCGTTGCTATGTGGCTGGCTAGAGAAAGCTTCACTTACAAAAGCTGAGTCCATAAATCTGGACGTGCATGGCCCAGCCCTTCGCAGGCTGATAGTTCCCCACTCACCAGCACTGTAGCTGCTGCTGCTGCTGCAAGCAACAAGGGTTGTTTGATGACAAGCGCGCCTGGCCAGCATGGGCTCCCCTTCCCACACAAGACAGCTATCTCACTCGTTATTAGTTGTGTTACTGCAGCGATCGGGGATATTAAGCCATGCCGGTGAGGCAGCAGCACCAAGGCCTTGCAGAGAGCGAGTCGAAATGACGGAGAGCACAACAAATTCCTCAGCAGACTGTGTATCGACACACGCTTTGAATCTGGCCAGACGTAGCAGACAAGTCAGCAAGCGCTGCGGCACGGCAGATGTGCAGCACAGAACAGAACAGTGAAATGCTTCAGCAACGAATCTGCACTGCTCTGCAGGTCTTGCAGTTGCCTTCGTGACAGATGAGTCAGATGAAAGTTCCTCAGAAGACTGGGAGACCTCAACCATCCAAGTGTGAGGTGCAAAAGTGACAGGGGTTTGAACGCATCCCGCCTGTTGAACTTCAGCACGTGCCAACCCAGGTATGGCGAGATTCAATCGAGCCTGAGCCCAGAAGCTAACAATGTGGGTGTTCTCACCACTCTTGAATTGTCCAGGCCAATCCTGCACCACAGCACTGCTGCCAAGTGATGGATCTGCAATGCAGATTCTGCATGAACAACAGGTGGAACCGCTGGGTCCCATTGCTGTTGATGTGCCCCTGTACTCCTCTCATGAACTTAGGTGCTGATGACCTGCGAGTCACCGACAAGCGGGCTGGATTGAAGGTACGTACTCAGCTTTTAAACAGCTGACGGTTAGGACAGCAGCTGTGTCAACCAGGCAGGCGCATGCTGCGTTTCAAATCTGCCCCAGATGTACTTATTCCTCTACTTTCCCAGTATCTGATATGTTTATGGTTTCTGGCTCAACAGTCGACGAAAACAGTTCTTATCCCGCGAAACATCCACTACACCGGCCGGGCTTGCAGTCAAAGCGGCCAGACTGACAGGAGTGCTCGCAGCTCAGTTTAGTTAACAACTTTTCGCGTGAGGACAGCGGAGGCATGGCATCGGACACGGAGGGACAGCAGCAGCAGCAGCAGCAGGAGCAGGAGCAGGAGGAACAGTTGCAGGGTCAGCAGCAGCTGCAGCAGCAGCAGCAGGCCCCCAGGAAGCGTGCTGTCTGCCAAAGATGCACGTGAGCGTTGCAGGCAGCTGCTATGCAGTTGCGTCTTCTGTGCTGCCGCTTCTGCAGCCGTGCATCTTCCTGGTGCCTTACCAGCACACTTCGTTCTCCTTCTTCTGCAGACGGCCTCAGCGTGTGTGCGTGTGCGCTGCGCTGCCCAAGGAACCTATTCAGCTTGCAGGCACGGTGGTAGTGCTGCAGCACCCGTTTGAGACCAAGTGAGCGTTGGCGCCCAGCAGATGCACAGCTTTCATTACGTGGCACTTTCTGGACCTGTTGGTGGATGCTTGCAGCAGCAGACTGCAGCACCTGCTGGCATCACATATACAAGTCCTGTCAGCTGCATACTGCAGAACTGTTTTGTAGTGTTGCAGCAGCAACATCAGCAGCAGCACTGCTGATGACCAGCATGCGATGCAGTCATCCCTCCGTTGGACACAGTTGGAAACGTCCACCAGCAGCTGTTCACAGCCGCAGCTGCTGCTCTTGCCAGCCTGCTAGCGTACATTTCAAGTCGCACATCAACACGTAACCCCAGCCGTAAGCGCTTACACAGCTCTGCCCGCCCCCTGCCTTACTGCTTGCAGGAAAGCGCTGGCCACTGTGCCGCTGCTGGGCCATGTGCTGCAGCCTGGCAGCCTGCTGCGCCTGGTGGGGCGGCGGCTGAGGGCTGGCGCCTTTTCCGCATTCGATGAGCTGCTGGAGCAGGTGCAGCAGGCGGGGGCGCCTGTCTTGGTGCTGTGGCCGGGCCCAGGTGCGCGGTCTGCATGGAAAGTGGAGCAGCAGCATGCAGATGTGCTTGGGCATGCTCACACTATCGTGTAAGCATGCATCATTGTGCTCCTGTGCTTGATAAAGCAGCATAGCATGCTAGCTGTGCTTGTGTTTGTGTGTAGTTGCAGCTCCGCTGCCCACCCCATTGTGTTGCCCTCCTTCTGGTGCTGCAGGTGCGCAGTGCATCGCAGATGTGCAGCTGCCTCAGCTGCGCATGCAGTCCTGCAAGCAGTGCAGGCAGCAGCAGCAAGCGCCGGAGCAACAGCAGCAGCCATTTGCCTGCATGCAGCACTCCTGCAGCCAATGTGCACAGCACTTGCAGCAGCAGCACCTGTCCTCATGCACTGCAGCAGATTCTGCCGGCACGAGCTTGGCGTATGTGCTGGTTGTTGTTGACGGCACCTGGCAGCAGGCCAAGGAGATGTTTAATGCGCTGCAGCCGTGGCTGCTGGGGCCAGGCGGCTGCGCAGTGCAGGTGCAGCTGCCCCTCACACACGCACAGGTCAGCACTGCAGCAGCGGCTGGCGGCACAGCTACACAGCATCGACACAGCAGTGAGGAGCAGCCGCCAGGGCTGCAAAAGCAGGGTAGACAAAGCATGACAGCAACAACACCTGCAGAAGCAGCAGCAGCAACAGCAGCAGATGTAGCAGCAGGTGTAGCGAACTTGTCACTTCAGCCTGACCCCACCTGCCGGCTGCGCACTGAGCCGCATGAGGGCTGCACCACCACGTATGAGGCGATAGCACAGGCTGTGTCACACCTAGAGGCACAGTGCTGGCAGCAGCAGCAGCAGCAGCAGCAGCAGCAGCAGCAGAAGCAAAGCAGTGGTCGGCAAGGCGTGCATGAACAGCAGCAGCAGCAGCAGCAGCAGCAAGCAGACCTGCTGGCACAGCTGCTGCGCCCGCTGCAGATGATGACGCAGCTGCAGGCCAGCTTTGACCCTGCAGTGAAGGCACGCAGCCAGCAAGGTGGCAGCTGTGTCGCACCAACGCGCACACGGCTGGGGCTTGGCGGGGTTGTGCTGATGTGACAGCGGTGGTTGAGAATGTGCACATCCTCACGTGCTGAGCATCCTCCTAGAAGGAGCTGTGGAAGGCTTGCAGGTTAGCTGACCGGTGCCTTGCAATCTGATGTGCGATGACTTTCATGATAAGCTCTGGTAGTGCTTGAAGGTCTCTATTCACTTGTTCTGCTTTGGTTCGCTTGGTTCAACCAAAGGCTTCGTCGCCCAATGAGCCTGCATTGGCTCCCCAAAGGGCGAAGTTACTGTAGTGTGGTGGCAGTTTGTGGGGGGGGGGGGGCAGAAGTCCCGATCCAGTCTTGTGCATCGCATCGGTGGCATCATGCTGTGCACAGAGTTGCCTTGTGTTCGTCAAGCAAGTTGCTGCACCTTGGTCTCAACCGTGGCATCATGCAGTTTGTGACAAACTTTGGACTTTGAGTTTAGGAGCAGGCCTCAGCATATCACATGTGAGTGATCGAGCAGCAGACATGATCCGTTCAAAGCCATTGTGAGCAGCAGAGTTCAAGTAGCTCTACAGAGCCTGTGTTGACGCACCAGCACAGCAGGGTGTGACGGTTTTGGCGGTTTTGGCGGTTTGGGGGTTCTAGGCAGGGGTGTGCCTCTTTGCACTCACATACATGATATGAGACGTATTAATGTGGCGTTATATAAATACCGTCCCACCGTATAGACTCTAGGCAGTGAACCGCGCCACCCTGGAGGACAGTCATTCTGTTATATCGGGCCGTGCGTCGCGAGCAGTGCGCCCGCTGGCATATGGCAACCTGCTTGCAATTGTATGATTTTCAAGCTTGCGTTTGACACTCGCTGTGCGTGCTAAGGCGCCGTATCGACGCAGGCAGAGGGCCGCGAAAGTTCTCAAGGCCCTGCGCCTCGTAGCTTGCGAGCCAAGCCTGTAATTCGCTGCAACATTACAGAGACAGTACCTTGCATCCTATTCTGTGCATATGAGTTCGGCATACCGCCCAGCCCGCGTGCTGCCGATGCCGTGGAGCAGCAGCAGCACGTTGATGTTGCACCTGGTGGTGCCCAGGACACGTGTGCAACCATTAAAATGTTTTGGAACATTAGTTGACCGCCTGATGCATCGTCGCCCGCAGGTTTTCACAGCGTGCGCAGGGATATTCATGCTGAAGATAGAACCCAGCAGAGAGCCAGATCCTGCAGGAGCCGGAACGATGTGCCATGTTGTTTTCACGACAAAGACGTGAGTCTTCATGCATGGCTGGCACACACTTTGCAGTGCAGAGTCTGTACAGTCCTCAGAGAGTCCTGACAACTCCAGCTGTCAGGCTGCTGCCGCCCAGACAGGTTGCTGCTGTTGTTCTGCTAAAGACACATTAGAATGCATTCGCTGCGTATAAACACCAGCTCCACCTCCAATGTGCTGCCAGAACTCAGCATCATCAGCATGATCAATCCCCACTGCTGCACTAGCAGTAGTGCTGCTGCACTGCGCGCTTGCTGTAAACTTTACAGTGTAAAGGGTTTGCGGTACTGGAAAACTTGCTGTGGCAGCAACAAACACCACTGCACGTTGTGACAGCTCTTCCTATTCATAGGTTTTGGTGCGACTTACGTTGCTCTGCAGCGATGCAACAATTGTAAGCAGCAAGATTATCTGAGTGTCATCAGCAAAAGCTGCAGCCGTGTTAAACTCAAGGTCAAATCACTCTGACGTGTGCTTGCCTTGAGGTAATGGTTTCATGTGCAGAGTTGAACCCGCCGGTGGGGCGGTGCAGGAGTTGTGTTGTGATACATCAAGGTGTATTAAGTCAACACAAGGCTGCCCGCGTGACACTTGTTATCACAGGACTACTGCCTTGCTACTGCTGGTCACTAGTGCGTACGCGTAGTTTATCACTAGCGCATATCCGACACATCATACTAGTATTTTTCAGGAGTTCTTCAAACTTTTCATCTCGCAGCAGTCAGATCACAGCGCCCAGCACTACACTTCGCAACTTTCAGTCAGACGCCTCAAGCTACAGCATCACTGCTATGGACGAACGCATACTGTAAAGTGGTAGAGTGCGGATTGAGAGTGCAAGCAAGGCGGTTGAGTGCAGCAGGCGACGTCTAGCCAGCTCAACAGTGGCAGCCCGCCTGCTGGTGAGCTTTGTGCTGTGCAGCCCACGTCAGAATGGTTTCGCGGCTTTATGTTAGAAGCTCTTGCTGTTTTGTGATGTTTGAGTCCCAATCGCCGCCGTGGCTAGATCTGATGAATCCGACCTGGCCACATTACGCGGAGCTACAACCTGTCGTATGCGCCATGATATCTTATAATAGACAATAGTAAATATGTGTGGCCCGATGCTGGCTATCATCAGCTGGTAGGGGATTCTGCTCACTCTTCATCTGCCGTGGCGGTTGTTCTGCCTGTGCTCACCTGCCAGTGAACTCAGTAAAACCAGAGCAGCATATCCAGCTATTCGCGTGATCTGCGCCACAGTTCCACATCGGACCTGACAGGGCTACCAGCAGCAGCCATGGGTGCAGCTGGTGCAGAGGGAAGCCAAGATGTGAGCAAAAAGACGTACGACACATTCTTACAGGACACCACAGAGATCAGCAAGCCCCCAGTAAGTCAGCAGGCCACTCAAACTTGAAGCAACTGTAAGCAGAGTTCATCAGCAGTACTTCATCTATGATCTTGGGTGTCACTGAAGTTGAACTGCCAGCACTGCCATGGGACCGTCAGTCAGTGATAACAGTATTCCCTTCAAGACCTGCAGCTGTTGCAGCTGCTGCACTAGCTTGAGACAGGGCTCGAAACCATCATGAGCTGAAACTGTCAAGGGGTGGAGCACCCCTTTGTACTTGGAAACGCCTCTGTATACATGTGCGTGTGTGCTGTGCCACCTGTGGCTGTGTGCAGGTGCGCTCCCTGCAGGCCTGCTACTTCGTCCTGGGCATGGGCCTGCTGGCAGCCTGCTGCTCCATATGGCAGTGCATGGACTACATGAAGGCGCTCTACGGGGTGAGCAGCAGGAGAGGGGGGGGTGGAGGGGGCTGCGCATTGCGGGTGGAGGATGGAGGGCCTCCAAAAATGCATATGCAGGTGCTCACATAGGGTATCTGCCACAGTTGTCGTGTCCACTTGTGCATGTGCATCACTGACGAGGCGCTTACATACATGAAGGCGCTCTACGGGGTGAGCAGCAGCTGTTAGAAGGGGGGGCACGCAATTGTTGCGCTGTGGTTGCGACCATGGAGGAGGGAGTGCTTTCAGAAAGGCATGCGCAAGCGCTCACCTGGTTTGACCTGCCGCAGCCCTTATGATCACCTGTGCATGTGCAGCACTGACAAGGCCCTCAGTGTTACTGGCGCTGCGTGTTGCCTGCTGCAGCACCTGCACCCCTCGCGGGTGCTGTCCACCGCCTACAATGTCATGTACATGGTGGTGGTCTTTGCGTTCTTCTTTGGAGGGCCCGCCGTGTGGCCAAACAAGAGAGGCCGCCTGCTGACTGGATACGGCTTGTTTGTATTTGCCATTGGAGCGACGCCCTTGGTGAGCAGAGCAGCGGGCATTACGGGGAGTAGCAGCAGCAACAGCAGTAGCTGCAGCAGCAGGCTAGGCACCGCTTGCAAGTGTTGGCAGTTGGTGAGCAGCTCTCTGTCAGCATCGAGTGTTGACAACCGGCAGCAGCAAGAGCAATAGTGGCCCAGTACTGGCAGCAGTACCAGCAGCAGCGGCCGACCAGGCACATTGGTGTGTGTTGTTCCAATATCAGCAGAGCAGTGGGTGCTCCAAAAAGAAACAGCCAAGCACGCCTGGCCTTTACGTGCCCGCCGTGGGTTGGCAGCAATGGTGCACAATATATATACATAGGCTAGTGGCAGGACACAGCTGCAGCAGGGTGAGCGTGGCGGCAGCAGCAGCGTTGGCTTCAAGGATGCCGGCTGCCGGAGATGCATAGCAGCAGCTGAAGTGGTGTGCTAGCAACATAAACAGCAGCACCAGTGAGCAGAGCTAGCAGAACAAGTTCAGCAGCCGCAGGGCCATTCAGCAGCACGGGCAGCAGGAGCCATAGCTGAAATGCTCCATGTTTCCAGTATTAGCAGTTACAAAGCAGCAATAAGCAGCCTGCATGTACGATACTTGAAGAACACCAGTATGTCAGCACAGACGCAGCCGCTCAACCCTCAACTTCTATTGCTGTTGCAGATTGACAACCTGTGCAACAGGCTGCTGCCATCTGGCCCCAGCCTGCAGGCTATGCTGGTGGTGTGGACAGTGGGCGCTGCAGTGGCAGGCATGGCAGATGCGATCTGCAGCTCTGTCATCTACGTGCAGGCAGCATCCATGGGCCCAGCATACACACATGTGAGTGTGCACCATGCAATAGTAGGCACGGCCTTAGGCTGGATTGCATGAAGTTTGTTGGACAGCTCAGTTGCATTATGCACACTCATGAGTAGGCCTAATCAGGCAGGCTTCTCGGCGGACCGTTCAGCTATAATTCAGAAGCTTCTGCCTACAGGCTGGAGAGACGTGACAGCAAAGCGCCAGCGCAGGTGCAGCTGCTGCCAGCGGCTGACAATCAGCAGCAGTACCACCTGCTTCTGCCACTGCTTCTGCCACTGCTGCTGCCACTGCTGCTGCTGCTGCTGACGCCAGTACTGCCACTGCTGTTGCTGACGCTGTGCTGCTGCTGCTGCTGCCGCTGCATGCCTTTCTAGGAGGCAAGGCAGCCTGTGGCCTCACCATGGCTGCCATCCGCTGTGCAAGCAAAGCAGCGCTGCCAGGCAAATCCATGCAGCACCTGCAGCTTGGAACGGCCGTGTTCTTGGCTGTTGGCGCCTTGCTGGTGGCCATGTGCGTGTTCATTGTTGGGGTGCTGCTGCCACGGCTGCAAGCAGGGATGGAAGCGGAGAGCCTACCACCTAGTAAGCTCAGCTCAGTGCAGTGCACCCAGTTGTCGCTGCTGCTGCATGGCCGCACAAGCAAGCTGCTGCATGTCACACCACGCTGAACCACATGCATACACTACCATGTCGCAGGTACATTGTTGCGATCTGCAGCTCGACCATCAATGGTAGACTAAGTGTTTGGTAGCTGCACACGACCCTGACCATCTGCTGCTACCTTTGCTACGGTTGCTGCTGCTGCTGCTGCGCTGCTGCTGCTGCTACTGCATCGTTGTGCACTGCAGCCCTTACTGTCCAGCAGACGCTCATCGCCAGCCAGTGCATTGCCCTGGGCAGCATGGTGCCCCGCAGAGCCAGCCTGCTGCCCTTCAGCAACACACTGTCAGCCATGCAGTCAGGCATGAGCGGCGCAATGTTCCTGCCGGTGTTCTCAGCATCCATGCAGCGGACTGCCACTGGTGCGATGAGCTTCAAGCTGTCCAAGGTGGACACGCACGTGGTGCTGCAGGCGCACACACCTCACGGCTGCTGGCGCCCATGGGGACGCTGGTGCCGGCCTGGAGCAATGCACACTGGGCCAGCATGCGCAGGTATGAGGGGGGTGGGTGGTGTGCGGAGAAGTGCAGCATGAGGGGCAGGGCATGGGTTTGCACAGCCGTCCTGAGGCAACTAACAGGGGATGGAGTAACGCTGTCAGGGCTAGCGTGCACTGGAGCATGTGCGTGGAGTGAAGGGAGGAGGGCGTGGGCTCCTCAGCAGGGATGTGCCGGCCTGGAGCAATGCACACTGGGCCAGCATGCCTATGTAGAGGGGAGGCAGGTGGTGTGCGCGAAGGGAGCAGCATGGGGAGGGGCAGCTTCAAACCGCCCTGAGGCGCACAACGGTTGCAGGCAACTGTGTTTGCGATGTCGGGGCCCGCACGGAGTAATGCCCTCAGTAACACCCTCAGAGGTAGCATGCGTTGGTGCATGTGAGGGGATTGAGGAGAAAGCGTCAGCACTGGAGCATTTGCAGGGTGGGAGCTAAAGGCTTTGTAATAATAATAATCAATCCTTGTAAGCCATACCTTTCGGCATCGGCAACCGCGCCTCACCCACTGGGGAGGCGGAAAGCAGACTGATTATTCTCTCTATTTTCGGTGTAAGGTAGACCACCCAGACCCTTACACCCCTTACTAGGCAGCATGTGGGAATCACCCCATACGGTGGACTGCATACCTAGCAGGGCCGGTGTGTATAAAGGCTTTGTGACAACTCTCAGCTGACAGCTTCAGCTTTCAGGTTGCTTGCGTTGCAGAAAACAAACGTGCTACGTGTTTACTGCATGCTGCAGGCGCAGCACAATGTCCGCTTCAGCGCGGCCTGCCAGCGGCACCGGCAGAGTGCCCAGCGCGGCTGCAAAGCCACCTCAGCGCGGTGACTCTTGGGCAAGTGCTAGGGTTTAGGTTTAGGTTTGTCCTAAACCCTAGCGGTGACTCTTGGGCAAGTGCCAGCAGCGCTGTTGACACGCTGCGGGGTGCCTCAGCAAGCAGCAGCCATGCAGCGCCACCTCGGGGGAGGCAGCTCCTGCAGCAGGTGTCAGACAGTGATCATGTCACACTTGATGCTTCTGCCCTCAATGAGACATCACAAGCAGCAGCAGCAGCAGCACCGTCCAGCCCGCGTGGTCTGTTTGGGCGACTTGCGAGCAAGCCACAAGGCCAGACCAGCAGCAAGAGCATCAAAGGCTTTTTGGGCCACTACCAGCCCAGCATCGCAAAGCGTGGCATTGATCACAGCCCGTCACTGGATGAGTACTACGACGTCGATGCGTCACATGATGATCAGCTGCACCATGACTCGCCGTTCTTTGTGGCGCAGCCAGCACACAGCCAGCACAATCTGCAGACGGTGCAGGAGAAGGGTGAGTGTGGAGGGCGCTGCTGCTGGTGGTGGTAGGGCTGTGTAGGCAGACAGTGGAGGAGGCGGTAGACAAAGCCAGCTTACTATTAGTACTGCAGGGCTCTTTGCAAATGTTATGACAAACGCAGTGTTGCACAGCGTGTGGTTGCCAGAGGCTTGCACGCGGTGCCTGCTGCTTGCACCTGTGCTCGCTGAAGTTCAACTTGCAACAGTGACATATCAGCAGTGATGAAGTCCCAGCTAGGGTTGGCAATCAGTTGGCTGGCTATGCAGGTGACTAACAGGTGCAAGGATTTGAAGTCCATCTGCTCCTGCCTGCACCTCTCCCTCTCCATCCTGCCCATGCAGAGGCCATGGACAGCGTGCAGGAGGGGGGCGTCATAAGCAGCCCCAGCCTGATGGCGTCGCTGCGCGCAGTGTGGCTGACGATGAGCTTCATCTACCCCTTCCAGCTGGCAGCGTTTGCGCCTGCGCTCATCACGGCTTCCATCCTGCCCATGATCTGTGCAATGGACTACTCAAAAGTAAGTGTTTCTGCTTTGGGTGTGTAGGCGTGGAGGGGGAGCAGCAGCAGCAGGTGCATTGTAGGTGTGATGGTGTGGTGGTGTTCGTGCATGCCAGTGCAAAGTTGATATTGTGTAGCCGCATGACTGCCATCAAAACGAATTTAGGCTGCCTTGTTGCCACTGCCAGGCATGTTCATGAGTGCATGAGTCTCTCCGCAGGCGGGTTCGTTACCCACACTGCTAGCTAGCAACGCCACCAAGCGTCTGCCTGCCTGCCTGCCTGCTGTGTCGCAGTCGGTGCTGGGGTCGTGGTATGTCCAGGTTGCGGTGAGCGTGCTGGCACCTGGGGTGGAAGGCAGACATGCACCCGAGTATAAAGTGAACATGGACATGCAACAGTAGTAACGGCAACAGCAGCAGCAGCCGGGGCGGCAGCAATAGCTGAGACGGTAGCAAAAGGCAGAGGTCGTGTAGTAAGTAGCCATAACATGATTGTGTTGCAGCTGCTTGTTTGAAGCCTCTGAGCAAGGCTGAAGCACAGTCGGCTGCTCAGCACACACACTGCCAATAGATCCCGCCCAGAGATCGATGCTGCCTGCTGCCAACGTTGCTGCCTGTAGGCTGTGACCTTCCAGCTGGGTGGCTTATGCGGCTCTGCGCTCATCCCTATGCCCAGCAGCCTCAAGCGCGCCAAGCTCACGCTGCTGACCGCAACAGCAGCGATGCTGAGCTTCGTTGGGGCCTTTGTGTGCGCACTGAAGCTGAATGGAGGACCCATCACGATGGTTGTGCTGGCATTCTTCATGTACATGTACAGCGGGTACGTGGGCTGCAGGAGGAGGGGCATGTGCATGCAGATGCCATTGCCACAACACATAACACTATTTTGGCTGTTAGCTAGTTGGTGGCGCATCACCGCAAGCCACTTCTTGATAGTAGGGAACATGAGCGACTTTTTTTGCTGAACTGTGCAGGTACCTGAACTGCTGCTGCTGCTGCTGCTGCTGCCGCTGCTGCTGCTGCTGTCCGACCCAGATGCTGCTCTCCAACGTTGTTGTTGCTGCTGCTGTTGTGCCGCTGTGCTTGACTGCAGGTACCTGAACAGCTGCACCTTCTGCCTGGCGGGCAAGGGCCTGATGGCTGATGACGCTCAGATGGTGCAGATGGTGCTGGTGCTGTCGACAGCCGTCAGCTTCATGCTGGGAGGGTTCATCAGCTGGGCGTGGCTGGCCGTGAAAGTGTGACGGGACAACAACAGAAGACGTTTTTCAGAACACAGCTGACGAGGCCAGTTATGTTGGAAACTTAGCTGCAGATCTGTACTCAGTGAGCACTAGTGTGCTCAGCTTCATAATCGTTGTTGTGCTTTGGACATGGTGTTGGCTGCGTTCGGCATGGGCGCCGTGCTTTGAGCAATTTTGCAGCGGGTGAATTATGTTGGCATGGACACTTAGCTGCAGATCTGTACTCAGTGAGCACTAGTATGCTCAGCTTCATAAACGTTGTTATGCTTTGGACATGGTGTTGGCTGCGTTTGGCATGGGCACCGTACTTTGAGCAATTTTGCAGCGGGTGAATCAACACGCTGAGCCAGATATGGGTGCAACGGCGACAGCACAAGGTCAACAGCACTGACACATTTGAAAGCACTTGTTACAATCAAACACAGCGCAATGTGCCGCTGATTATATGCGTGTGAAGTTGAACTTGATTGAGCCTGCACTCAGTGATACTATGATAGTAAGCCAAGCTACCTGTGCATCACCATACCGCTTCAGGCTGAAGCGCCGCCCCATCATGCGAACTTCGCAGTGCTCATTCTCCAAGGGTGGCACAGCAAGCAGCAGTGCCACTGTTGCTTTGCAGACTTCCTGCCAATGTGCTCCATGGCAGCAGCCTCTACAGACGATACATAAACCGCAACAGCAAAGCACACACAAAAAATAGTAACCCACACCCCTCATTCAAAGCGCATGCACGCAACGCAGGTTCCACCGAATGCACTTCTCCAACGATCTGCTGCTAGCGGTAGATAGATGGACATCAACATTGCAATGGGCATGTAGACAAAGCCCGGAAGGGCCTGCGGCAGGATATTCCAAATACGGCATACCCGCAAGATCTCACACTACAACTGGAATACGCACTTTGAGAAGATGTTGGCAAAAGTGCATCGTGTGAAGGGTGGGCTCATGCCAGTTTGGAAGAGCCGGCTCATCAGCGCGGAAGTAAAGCGTATCATTCTGCTTACATGCGTTCGCCCGATTGTTGAATATGGCAGTGAGGTCTGGTTTCCGTCAACTGCAAGGCAACTGCAACAGATTGACAAAGCGCAGACTGACATCATCAAGTGCTCAATGCGTTGTGGCAAGGAGCGCCCTTGCACTTCACTTGTTCTGGCTGAATGGGGTGTGAAGCCATTGCACATGTGGCTTCATCAGAGGGCGATGGAGTATTACTTTAGGGTTCAGCGTATGCAGAACTGTCGGTTGCCACATCAGGCGTTTCCAGCTGAGTGGAAGCGCCCTAGTGGTGCTGTTGCGGTGACACCTTGGCATAAGTATGTGCAGAGTTTGCTTTGCAAGTATGGTGTGGATGTTGAGGCGGCGGCTGATCGAGCTAATGCGTGCAAGAATCACATCAACCGTCAGGTCAGGATGCTGCATGCAGACAGAATTGTTTGTGAATCACTGCAGCACTCTACTTTGAGCCGTTACATCACGCATGTGCACCCTACACATGCTGATACCATGCGTTTTAAAAGGGCCAGGCCCTTTTTGTTTTCTGGTGCGCCAACGCGTGGTATTGAGTTGCTGATGCGTGTTCCAATAAGCTGTCTTTGCGTGCATGAGCGTACCAGTCGTTATGGTGGCAGCAGAGCTGATTCTAACACAGCATGTCCTGCTTGTGGTCAGGGTGTTGAGTCCTTGTCACATCTGATGTTTGATTGTCCCGCTACTTCTGCTCAGAGGGATACTATGCTTGATGAAATTCGGTCTGTTTTGCGTGATGTTGCTGGTGGCGCTGAAAAATTGCGCAATGTGTTGTCGTTGACTGATGCATCCACTAAGTTGTTGCGTTTTGTTTCTGATGATATTTGGGGTAGTAGGGGGGTGTGCCGAGTGATATCTAGGAGCATTGCTGAGTATCTTGTCAAAGCTTGGGATGTGCGTAATAATTGCAAACACAATGGAGCAGTGCTCCCTCTTTCTTCCGCTCCTGAAGGGCGCGGGGCCGATGGCGTTGATGCTATGGCTTAATGGGTAACATGATGATGATGATGACTACAAGGTGGGCATGCCATGTGGAGTCCACTCGTCACTCGCCAGGTATATGCATATACCATCAGCATGCCGCAGCCAATGGCTCCACAGTGGGGCCCAAAGCAACGCCCTGCAAATACATAACAAAACAGCGCACCAGACGTAGACAACACACCCTGTTTACAGAAGACTGCTGCTGGAACAATCCAGACAGCTACAAGCTACGAACAATTGTACACAGCGGCAGCTCAGGAACAACAGCGATCCGCGGCAGGCCCCAACATGAGTCATGTGACACAGACTGTACACTAACCACACCATTACAAGTCAATAAGCTCGGACTCCGAGGTGCTTTAGAACTCCAAGCTGACGCTGTTGGGCTTAACTGAACAGTACTGCTGCATGTCGGGCAGCTGCTGCTGGATCATGCCAGACAGCCGCCACACACTGCAGCCGCTGACAGCTGCACACCCAGCTTGACGCAAGCCACCTCCAGAACAAGCAGGCTGCAGACAGCCATCAGCAACCGAGCAATATCACCAACAGGCTCAGCATCCGCAGCACCCCGCAGGCCTCCATCAAGGCCGTGGGGAAGGGACGACATGGAGCAATCTAGGTGGCACCCCAGCTGCAGCTGCTGCTGCGCAGTTGTGTGCTGCAGCAGACTTGTCAGTGCAGCAGGTGCCAACAGCTGCGGTACCATCGAAGGGGTTTGGACCAGCTGCAGGGTCGATACGGCTTGCGGCAGCAGAGCCTGCTGCAGCGCAGAAACCGGAATGCACGCACTGTCCAAAGCTAGGGAAGTCAGCGGCAGCACTTGCCAAGCTGCTGACAATGCTGTTACTGCCGCTGCTTCTGCTGTGGTCAATGTCTCCACACCCTCAAAGAAACAACTCCAGTCATATGCGAGCTCCACTTCTTGCAGACTGCTCAGACTGCTCAAGCGAGCCAGGTCTGCCGCTGCTTCTTGCAGTTGCACTGCAGTTGCACCCGCCACCCAGACAGAGCGCAGCTGCAGCTTGCGCAAGCATCTAAGCCGCAGCAGCGGCTGCATGCTCCAGACACTGCGAACATCGCTGTTGTGCCACCACAGGTCGACGACGTTTGGTGGCAGCGTGTCATCAGGCTGCAGCCGCCCTAACCTGTCCTGCACCCACAGCCGGCTCACACTGCTCAGGTGGCCCAGCTGTAGCTGTGCCGTACTGCCGCTGTCAAGCCCAACATACAGAGCTTGAAGCTGTGGCAACTGCAGCAGCCCCAGCTGCTGCCTACCCACAGTCTCCAGCCGCAGTGCTGTGAGCTGCTGCAGCATTGTCGATGGGCCCAGAGCATACGGCTGTTGGGATCCCACAGGCCAGTGGCCCAGCGTTAGGCTGCGCAGGCCGGTCAGCCCACACACTGCTGCGTAATCAGCAGCAGTCAGTGCGGGGCTGAAGTGTGCCGGCAGCACATCCTGCCACTCGGCTGTGCAGCTGAGCTGTGTGAGGCTGCTGGCCGGCATGTGCTGCAGCACGCCCAAACCTTGAGGCATACCTGGAGTTGACAAAGCTGAGTCCCAGTCTATGCTCCAGTTTATGCTGAATGACTCCAGCTGCATGCTGCTGGGTACCTGTGCTGATCCACCAACTGCCCCTGCTGCTGCTCTCGCTGCTGCTGCTGCCTGCGCTTGCACGAGCTGCCTGGCTGTCCCAGTGCCTGAACTGGCTGCATAAAATGCTGCAATCAAAGCAGCATTAGCCTGCTCCCAGTCAGCAACGGTTCTAAATAAGGGCCCCACGATCTAAATCGAGCGCACAGTGCTGATGTTGCCCTGCAGCCAGTCTGCCAACTGTTTTACTTCTTCTGCAGACTCCCTGACAAGACAGCCGTGATTCACAATGACTGTAAGGTGCAGCTGCTGCACCTGACGCGGCAGGTACTGCAGCTGCTGTCGGTTGATGGGGTCAACAAGCAGCTGCGTCAACTGCTTCAAGCCTGTCAGTGCCTGCAACTCTGTTGAGAAGAAGCATCGCCTCAAGCTGCTGAGCTGCAAGCTGCGCAACCCTGAGAGCTCTGGCACTGCCTGCACGTCAAGGCGATGATTTGTGGCACCCGCATAGTCCACCTCAGCACACAACCTGGTCACTGGTGCTGCAGGCAGGCAGTGCCACAAGCAAGCACAGGGCTCATCCAGCCACAACCTGTTGCAGTTTGCAGTAGCGCCAGTGCGCGAGAAAGACCGTAGCTGCAGCGTACCAGATGCCGCTGTCTGCTGCAGTGCGCGTGCTAGCTCTGTAGTAGTGGTATCCTGCAGGCGCTTAAACCGGTGTGTGCTGGCTGATGCTGGCGGGTTCCGTAACCTGTCAAAGGTGATGGCGGGGCTGCTGGCCTTGCTGCTGGCAACTTGCACCGCCAGCTCCCCCGGCAAGCTGCCATGCTTGCACAGCCACAGCCTAAATGACTGCATCTGGGTTGGCATGTGACATGCAACGTCACCGGTGGCATGCCTGGCGGCAGCAGCCTGGCAACTGCTGCCTGCAGCTGCTTTGATGTCTGCTGCAGTTCTGCCACTGCCTGCTGGTCCTGGCTGATGATGGGGTGGCACAGGAGCGCTGCCAGCAGCTCATCATCATCTAGGACACCACGGGCAGCAGGCATATCTGCTGCTAGTTGCAGCTGGCCGAGCTGGGCTGCGAGGCTGCTGCTGCTGCTTGCTTTGGGCAGCAGCTTACTGCTGCTGCTGCTGTTTGGCGTGCTGCTGGTGGCCAGTGCTGTGCCGCTGGGGCCGGCGGTGGAGGCAGGTGGTGCGTCTTGCAGCAGCTGTGTCATGCCAGAGCTGCTGCTGCTGCTGCTGCTGTGTAGCTCGCGAGCAGCATCCTCAGCCTGTCTGACAGGCACATCAGGGTTGGCTGTTGATATGTGCTGCAGCTGGCCACAGTTAGCTGCGCAGCTGCTGCTGCTGCTGCTGCTGCCTGCTGTAGGCGCCCGCACTGCAGGCAGCAGTGTGGCGCTGTTCAGGCTGCCCGGCAGGCTGCTGCTGCTGCTGGAGGCGTTGCTGCTGGAGGCGCTGCTGGAGTGCATGTTGCAAGATCAACACCTGGAAAAGCCTTGGGACTGCGACAGCAACATCAAGAGGTAAGAAGTTGAGCTACCATGCGGTCAATGGCATGATGAAGGCCTTCCTAGGTTCTTCCGAAGAGCAGCAGTGCGGGTTGCTGTTGTCAGTGGCCTGCGATCATTGATGCGCTGCATGATATTGCTGTCCTATGCAGTAAGCACCACCTTCATCCAGTAGAGCATGCGTAAGCAGTGCGAAACAACGATGCTTCTGAGTCCAGTGCTATGCAGACTGCCACCTGCTGCTGCTACCGGCAGAGCCCTGCCGCAGGCATGCACGCATGATCAACAGCAGGATTGATGACAGCTGAGCGCATGTAAAGGAACAGTTTTAACTAGCGGGGTCTTACAAGCATGCCTACGCCCACCGCGAGGGCCAGTTGTAGCTTGGGGCACACACCTTGTACGTCCTCGGCATCAACGAAAGACACAACGTGCGTTTGTAGTGACACGTCTATGAATCTACTTTGACTACGCTCAGGCCACACAGCCCGCAACTCTGCTGCTTCTCAGCTACTACTGCTGTTGCTGTTGCCTTCCAAGGTTCCTCCTCAGCTCGGTAGAAAGCGTATACATCACACAGCTGTAAGGAAGGCATTGGTTAGAGATGCATGTATGATGGCTTGCAAAGTGTGTTATGCACTCTGACCACGGCTGCAACACCAAACCCCAACATGACAACACACTTGCAAGCGCTTCCTATGATGATCTTGCAGTACAAGATTGACGATAGTTACATCACGGAGTTTTTGAGTTTTAACTATGAAAATGATGTGCGTAATATACAAAGATCAACCAACGCTGGTCTACACACCACCAGCACACAGGCCTCGTCTGTCTGACTTCTTCTTTTACACAGCATGAGCTGGCACTGCCAATAGGCTGTTGCACTTGCAGGCACAGCTTGCAGAGTGACAATCGTATTAACAACCAGGCAACACCTTCGCATCTGTCTTCATGCATGGTAGAACAGTGTGCCTTACAGTGGCTACAACTTATTCAACATGGTTGCCCAGAGTCCTTCGGTTGAAAGAGTCATCAACACTGCTCAGCTGCTATCCATTTATGCAAGCATTGCCATGAACCTCTTACTGCAGTGTGCCTGTCCTGTTTCCTGGTGGTACAGTACCTTGCTGCTGCTGCTGTTGCTGCTGCTGTTGCTGCTGCTGCTGCTGTTGTTGCTGCTGCCCATCCCCAGGCACTGTGGCTATGCCGACGGAGCCTGGCAGCCGCTGCTGCAGGCTTGCCAGACCCTGCCATGGTGTGTTGGACGCAAACGGCTTGGGCAGGGCAGGCCCAGCTGTCACCTCAATGACATCGTCACTGGTGGTCACCTCGATCAGCTCAACGCTCCTGTCAGCAATCTCAATGACGTCACCAGCTGCCGCGTCAGCCACTGATGTGTTGCCTGCCGCTGAGCTGCCCAGATCACCAGTACTGTTGCCAGCTGCTTGGCTGTCCTCAACACTTGTGGCAGTGCTGTTGCCAACGCTGGCAGCTGTGCTGTTGTCACTGATGCTGCTGCTGCTGTCAGCCAGGCCCAGCAATCTGCCCAGCACCTGTCCCAGCTGGGCCAGGCCGTCGGGGTGCTTCAGCACCTCAAGGTGCCCAAAGTCACCCAGCTCAGTGATGTTGGCAGCATCAGTGACCCTGCGAAACAGGCAGCAGCAGCGCATGCATGCATGTCACCATCTTAGCATGGCCGCTGCAGTGCATGCTGTTGCAGGACTATGCGCAGTTTCCCACCAGCAGAAGTGACTGGGCATGAGGAGGATGTGTAGCTGCAGTGCAGACTGGTGATTGCAGTGCTGCACTGCTAGCACCAGCAGCCAGGCGTGGCTCACCTGTAGCACTGCTGGAGGCTCTGCATGCTGACTGTGCCGTCCCCGCCTGTGGTGACCAGGGGGGTGCTGGTGAGCAGTGGGCGCCGCTCTTTGATGTTGGGGAAGCTCCACGTCAGCGTGGTGGGCTTGCCCACAGCTGCAGGCAGCACAGCAGCAAGCACATGTGTTTGAGCTGGAGTCGCACTGTATAGTGCACCCCGACCTGGCCTGCTTGTCCATTTGTTTACTGAGCAGTTTATGCTGGCCATGAACAAGGTTTGCGGTTGCCGTGTGTCCACTTCCCCCTCTTCGCCTGCTTGCCAGCTGCCTGGCGCAGCCCCCCCACTCACCGTACATGCAGTGCACAGGGATGTCTGGCACGCTGCCCTTGGCCAGCAGCGCATCCAGCTCGTGCACCTGCTTCCACGCCTCGCTGCTGACGCTGTCGCCAATGTCCTGCATCAGCTGCTGCATCATGGACGCTGTGTAGGTCTGCTTGCCCGTCACAATGATGCGCCGGTTGCGGCCGTACGCACTCGAGTAGGGAAGCAGCATGGACAGCCCTGGCAGGCCAATTGTGGCCTTGTAGAAGATGGACGATATGTAGTTGGACACCAGCTTGTCAATGTTCAGGAATGAGGCGGTGGCTACAGCTGCTTGACCAGCTTTGGCAGCAGCAGCCTTTGCTGCAGCGGCTGCCTTGGCCGCTGCTGCTTTGCCCTTTGGTTGCGCCGCTGCAGGCACCTGCACCGCCTGCCTATCCTGCGCAGCAACAGCACCTGCCAAGTCATCCATGTCAACGGCTGCGCCGATCAGGTCGGTCCCTGCTGCAGCTGCTGCAGCTGCTGCTGCTGCGGCTGCGTCCGCGTCTGCCTCCTGCTGAATGCTGGCCACTGCCACTGCCACGTCAGCGCTGTGGCTGGCCTTCACCTCCTCTGCTGCACGCGCCATGGGCATCTTGACCCAGTCGTTGATGTTGAAGTCAACGCTGCCCATGCGCACCGCAATAGCCTGGTCGGTGGTGCCGCCAAAGGGCGCAGACACGGTCACCAGGCCATGCACGTAGCGCGACCTGCAGCCCAGGTGCCGCAGCAGAGGAAAGTCAGAAGCATGGTGCATAATGCAGCCTGAGGGCCTCTGGTTCCAGCAGTTGCAGCTACAACCTGCACGCATGTACGCAAAGTTGTTACTACTCAGTGGTTCTGCATGCTGCTGACCGCAGGCATCATCATGCCTCTGTTGCTGCAGCCCGCTATTGCTGCTGCTGCTGCTTCTACTACTGCAGCATGCAGTTGCAGTTGCAGGTGTTCTGCCCTGCATCTGCCTGCGCCCTGCGTCCGCTCACGTCCAGCGTGGGTCCCTGTGCAGCAGTGCCAGTGACACCAGCCCGCCCATGGAGTGGCCCACCAGCAGCGCCTTCTTGCCGCAGTTGCCCTCAACTGCCGCCTGGATCTTGGTCGCCAGTGCACGCATCTGGCCGGCCCTCTCCAGGCCTGACAGGTGCAGCCGCCAGTCAAAGGGCGCTCCAAACATGTCCTTGCCCAGCGTGTAGCCAAACGTGTCGCTCAGGTAGCTGGTGAGGTTGCTGTAGGAGGACTGCCATAGGCCGTACTCAGTGCCTGAGGGGCCGCCACTCTCCACGACCACCTTGACGCCATGCGCATTGCTGAACCTGCAGCAGCATACACATACACATGTGAATGGTTACCACAGGCAGCTGCTTAGTATACGCGCAAAGCTATCAAAATTCATCAACAGCTGAGTGCGGTCCCTATCACGCTGCATTCAGTGCACTGCTGCAGCAGCGATTGCGGTCACTTCCTTTGCTGTGCCAGGTCCTGGAACAGCATCAGCAACAAGGTGCTGTAGCAGTCTGACGCTTGCATTGCTGCTGCTGCTTCCCGTGCTCCCACCTCCTGGAGCGTGCGCTGTATTGCGGCTGCACCATGTACATCCAGCAGTTGAGGCCAGTGGGCAGGATGGAGCCTGCGGTGGGTGGCCAAATGGTGTGCATCTTCTTCCTGCCCAGGCAGGGCGTGCCTGGCGCAAACCCGTTGTATGTGGCATTGATCTGGCTGGCCATGATTCCTGCAGCGGCACGCAGCGGACATGCATTGCAGGGATATCCAGGGGCAGTGGCAGCAACATCATCATCAGCAGCAGGTGTTGTGGAGGCAGCAGCGTGACCTGGCACGTTCATTGCACATTATTGTGGAGTCCGAATCAGCCCTCAACAAACGTCCTGCTGCTGTTGATTGTAATGTAGAAAACACGTGCAGTTCATTTCATTGCACTCTGCTGGCGAAGCAGGTCGTCAGGCGGCCCTCAGCATGCCAAGCTGCTGCTGCTGCTGCTTGTGCTGCTCCTGCTGCTGCTGCTGCTGCTGATTTTGCGGTCTGTGTCACATCAGCACCATTTCCTTGATACGACTGATTGTAATGGGCACAACCAGAGATGCCCTGGTCGCCAAGTGCAACTCTCACCTGGCAGGATGATGATGGGGTGCTTCGCATCGTCACAGCTCTCCGCACGAGCCAGCTGAGCCCAACCAGTCACAGCCAAAGCAAACACTGCTAGTTTGATGCGGACGGTCATGATGGCTGCTGCGATGAATGTGCGTGGCTCCTCACATATCTGCTCAGCCTTTTCGCCCACCGACCACCAAAACAGTCAGTATCTGTGTAGTTTAGAGTTGTCGATTAATTGGTTGAAATCGTGCTCCGTGTTCTGGCTTCGATGGCGCAGTGTGTAGTGCTGGGCAATGCAGCGCGCGCGCGGCGCTGGCGATTGTTTCACGCAATATAATGCAGACTCACCTATTGTTTTGTATTGGTTTAATATGAAAATGTAGCATGTCTGTCACTACAGCGACAGATGCGCGCATGACAACATTCCCGCCTCCAGCAGCAGTACGCATGGCATGATCACACTTCCCGTAAACTACCTTGCTCTAACAGCTGAACGTGATGTGTTACACGATGCAGGACAATCCATGACCTCTGAGGTCACAACGTGTTGAGTGCCAGCTGTGCTGCCATACTGGCTCGCATCGCCTGTGCAGTCTCTAATGCCTCTTCCAGTCGCAGCCCCAGGTCGGTCATCTCTAGCACAGCACTGCAAGATTCTTCAAACGCACCAGATCTGCTGCTGCTGCTGCTGTTGCTGCTTTGGCGAAGCGCTCTCGCTAGGCCCTTTGCTGCAAACGGTGCAAAAGACAGTCGCCATGCTTTTTCAAGCATATCACTGTCTGCTGCCACAGCAGCTGTGCTGCTGCCGCCGCCAAGGACGCCGCTGCTGCTGCTGCTGCCATTTGCGTCTGGTCTAGCATCCAGAGGTCCGTTCAGTTGGCACCATGCCAGCAGATCCTGCAGCTCATCAGCTGCCTCACGCTCTGTCAGCAGCTGCTGCAGCTGGCTGGCCTGCTGCGCATCAACCACTGCTGCAGCTGTGTCTGCCAGCTGCTGCAGCAGCTGTTGCAGCTCTGCTGCTGCATCCTGCACCTGTCTCACTGCCCCCAGCACGTCACTGCCAAAACTGCTGCTGTCTGGCTGCTGCAGGTGCTGCTCCAGCGCCGCTGTACGCACAAAGTATGCCCAGCGGTCCCTCAGCGGTGCTGCTTGGGCCTTGATGACTGCTGGGTTGCTGCTGTCAACAGCCTGCACACAGCAGCAGCACCACGGCATAAGATGACGCACTGCATGCAAACTTGCCAGTATGTGTATTCTGGTTGGCATTTGCATGTGACACCCGCTGCCTTGCAGTAGGAGCACAGCTTGCCAATGAAAGCGGCAACATCTGTAGCTGTTGGTGTGCAGCTAGCCTTGCAAGTACAAATTATGCGGCATGCCATAGCAGCGATCAGGCCACAACCCTGCATACGCATGTTGCAATCGTTACTGCAGCTGCCATTCCTGCCTGTCTGCCTTGTGGCCCACTGCCGCGCACCTGCACCGCCACCCTGTCTGCCACCGCCACGCGCACCAGCGCCCTGCCGCTGCCAGGCAGCCGCTGCAGCCCAGCCACAGACCCCAGGCAGCTCCAGCTGCCCTTCTTGGGGGCAGACAGCTTCCTGCTGCTGCTGCTGCCGTCGCTGGGTTCAAAGCAGCAGATGAGCACCTGCAGGGCAGTTGCAGCGCTGTGTCGTCATCAGGCACCGCTAGTGTTGCACCGCAATGTGCCCAAGGTTAGATGCTCCTGCAGTCGCTGCGAAAGGTGCTGTGTGCTTGCACCAGGTGTCGTGCACAGAGGAGTGAGCTGTCACACGACACCACACTGCTGTTTTGGCCGATCGCACATGGCTCATGTGAAAAACCAAAATTTACAAGGGAGCAGCACAACGCAGTGCATCTGCTACTGCTGCCTGCTTTGCCTGGGCAGCGCACCTGGCCCTTGTCAGCTATGATCTGCTCCAGCTGCTGCTCAGGCACATCAAGCAGCCGCCGCTCCCCGGGCACCACCAGCGCAGCAGCGTCCACAGTGATGACGCTGCACGTCAGGCTGGCCGCCTTGGCCTGCTCCCTGCAGCAAGCCAATTGCAATGCACCAGGTGCACCTGGTGTATCACGTGATATCATCATCAATGGTCAGCGACACCTCAGGCAGCTCAAGCGGGTAGCTGATAATCGGTACGCTGTGATCTTTTTATGCTGCTGTGTGACCAAGACAGGGATGGTAGAGGAACAGGTCATCTGTGTGGGCTGCTGCTGCACAGGGCCGGCATCCACCTGAGCTGGCCATCTAGGCCCCTCACAGGACATTCGGTTTGGATGAACTCCCTTATGCTGGGCAAGCTCTGAGCGCTGCAGCAGATATTTAATCTTGCTTTGCTGCTCTGAACTTTGCCAGCAGCTGAGCGTAGCTTGGTGAGTTGTGGGTGAAGTTGCTGCTGCAGTACCAGAGACATGGCCACGCAGATGGTATCTTGATGAGAGATAGTACCAGAATGGACACTTAACCCCTTAGCATAAGCATTTGCAGCGATCGCAGGCCCAATGAGTCGCCGGTAGGGACGGACGTTGCTGCCTGAGAGCCCTAGTCAAGTGACAGTTTGGGAAGCTGTTGTCACCGTAGTGCATACGACATGGCAAGCGGGAATCGTTTTTTCTTGAATCGAAGTAGTGGAGATCACAGCTTGGTCACGAGACTCCCGAGGCACTTGCGGTAGTTCTTCAGCTGTGACTGCGGGAGGTCGATCAGAAACTACATGCACTTGGAAAAGCTTGGATAGATTTTTTTGAACATATAGCAAGCCATGCACTGCCTCCATGCCCGGCCGGTCGCCAGGGGTGCAGCTGCAGCAGCAAGGCAGCAGCAGCTTAGCAGCATCTTGGGCCCTGCTGCCTTGCGACCTGTAAGTGTCCTTCTAGCAAGTGGTTGTTGAAATATGTAACTACCAAACATGATCTGGCGCTCCACCTCAAGCATTTGCCCATGCTGCTTGTGTGCAGGTGACGTACAATGCAATGCAGCTCAGGGGGCGCTCTGCGACAGTGCATGCTGCTGGCTCGGCTCCCAATGGCAATGCAAACACAGAGCAGCAGATGGGCACCAATAACGACAACAACGGCACTGTGCAGCCAGCCGCGCTGCCGCTGGGGGCGGCTCAGGCAGGTGCACCAGGCACTAGTGCGGAGCAGCTGCTGCAGCAGATGGAAGGGCAGCAGATGCTGCTGCTGCTGCAGCAGGTAACAGTCCTGACACAGCTGCTTCAGCAGTCCCAGCAGCAGAACGCGGCGCTGGCAAGCCAGGTGCAGCAGATGACTCAGGAGATGTCAGGCATCAAGCAGCAGCTGCAGCAGGGGCCAGCAGCTGCACCCCACACCCCACAGCAGCAGCAAGCTGCAGCTGCGTCTCCACAGACTGTGCAGGAGCAGCAGACAGAGCAGCAGCCGCGTCTGCACCAGGTGCAGACAATGATTGGAGTGCAGGATGCTTTCGCTGCCGTTGTAGAACCACCAGCAGCGGAGGATACATCTGCAGCCAGCCAGCAGGAGCAGGCAGATGTATTGCAGGACGCACCTGGGCCGGTGCACTCTGCACGGCTGTCACAAGCTTTGCAGCAGCAACCAGAGGAGCAGCAGCAGACAGCATCACCTGTGGCACAGGCAGCAGCAGAGCTCCCATTAGCACCTGCAGCTGGTGCACCTGACAGCTTCAGCCCTGTGAGAGACAAGCCAGACAGCAGCAGCAGCAACAGCAGCAGTGAACCAACGCCTGTGGCTACTGCGCATGCAGCAGTTGCAGCTGCTGGCACTGCTGCGGATGCCGCAACGCCAGCCCCAGGCAGCAGCTCCGACACAGAAGCAGATGCAGAGCGAGGTGGGCAGCAGCAGCTAAGCCCCCGCGATGATGCGTTTGTGGGGGCATGGTACAGGTGCAGGAGCTTGCAGCAGCTGGGGGTGCTGTGGGATGACTGCCAGCAGCAGCAGCTGCAGCCCTGGCAGTTGCTGGCTGCATTGCGCCATCTCAGGGCCATAGCTGACAGTCAGGCCAGCACAGCAGGCGGCGTCAACCAACCGCAGCGCCAGCAGCAGCAGCAGCAGCAGTCTGTGTCGGAAGATTTGGGATGTGCAGTGCTTAATCGCCTGCTGCAGCACCCTGCGCTGTGGTCGCCAGCTGCACCAGGGCTGGCGTGTGCGCTGTACCCTCATGAGACCAGGCAACTGCTGTCGGCAGTGGCGAACCTATCCCTGAAGCTGCCGTTTGCTAGCAACGACCAGCTGCAGGCGCTGTACGAGGCTGCCGTGCATCATGGCATGCCCCCTGCAAGACTGCCGCAGCAGCAGGACGAAGAGCAGCAGCAGCAGCAGGCAGGTGGTGAGGCCAGCTGGGTGCTGACGGCTGACCAGCAGGTGCAGCTGCTGGGCGGCTGCCTCATCTTAGGTCTCAAGCCGCTGCACCAGCACCTGGAGCTGCTGAGTGCGCTGCAGCCTGCTGCTGTGGGCAGCTTCAGCCTGCTGGGCTGCGCGCTGCTGGTGTTTGTGGCTGATGCGCTGCTGGCCAACCGCGTGCTGGGCAACCCAGCAGCAGCAGCACGCGCAGCAGGCAGCCTGCCACTCTCCCAGGTGGCTATTGGTGAGGTGCCTGCAACGCTGCTGGCAGCAGCACTGCAACGGCTTGGCAGTGCTAGCTCCTTGCAGCTGAACAGGCAGCTAGGCTGCAGGCGTGTGCGGCAGCTGCTGCTGCTGCCGTTGGTGCGGCTGTCATCACACAGGCACCTGCAGCTGACAGCAGCGATGCAGCAGCAACACCAGAACCAACGGCAGCAGCAGCCGGCAGATGAGGAGCTGCAGGAATGTGACGGCAGCTACATATCTGACCGTGCCAGTGACAATGACAGCGAGGTCAGCACCAGCTCCATGCCAGGGCTAGTGCAGGATGTCTGCAATGCAGTGCAGAGAGCCATCAGTGATGGGCTGTATGCACAGCATCAGCGGCAGCAACAGCCGCAGCCTTCTGGGAGGGGCGGCCGCGGCAGCAGCGGTAGCGCTGGCAGGCATCCTGCGCATGGCAAGCCCACAGGGCGTCCAGCGCCTACTGGTGGTTGGACAGTGGTGACGGCCTCCGCTGCTTTGCTGCTGATGGGTGGCCAGCTGGGCTGCCCCATCAGCCGCCGCTGCCTGCCTGTGTTCACAGCAGCAGCAGGCGCACAGCTCGGCAGCATACCTGACCACCTGCTGCTGCCACTGGTGCAGCTCGTGACAGCCTCAGCTGCTGCTGCAATGCAGGCAGCAGCGACATTGACGCAAGAGGATGGCGGCAGCCAGGATCCAAAGCAGCAGCAGCAGCAGCGCAGGGGCTCTGGGCGCTGGCGCAGTGCTGTGCTGTCTCACCTTGGCAGTGTCAGCAGCAGGCTGCCAGTTGACCAGCTGCTGGCTGCTGTGCTGGCACTGGCCCAGCACCACACCCAGGAGGCCCAGCAGGACAGCAGCAGCAGCACTGCCAGCAACACATTTCTGGAAGATTGCAACAAGGTTCTAGATGCAGCAGTCGCGCAACAGATGCAGGTAATCAACAGAGCATCATCGCAGCAGCAGCAGCAACCACAGCAGCGCCAGCAAACCAATGTTCAAAACGTGCTCGTAGCCAATAAGCACTGCCATTCGTTGCAATTTCATGTTGTTGGCACCAGCAGCAGGCAGCAGCACGCGCAGGTGGGCCTGTGCAGGCACCTGGCCTGCCAGCCCTGGCACAGCCTGCTCAGCTTGCGGCTGCGTACACAGCTGCCAGCCAGCTGCGCAACGCACCAGACCAGCAGGTGCTGCAGCAGCTAGCGCAGGCGCTGCAGCAGGCAGGGCAGCAGGTGACAGCAGCAGGCAGTGCAGCAGCGAGCTGGTCATCTGCTGCTTCATCCGCGCCAGCTGGTGGGTCAGCAGCTGCTATGACTGCAGCAGAAGCCTGTGCACTGATATGCTCACTAGCGCCAACTTCGGGAGATGACGACGCACCTGCTGCATCTCGCAGCAGCAGCAGCAGCCGTGCGAAGCTGGGTGACTATGCCTTTGTGGCGTTCCAGGGCATCAGCCAGCTGCAGGGCAGCCAGCTGTCTGCACTGGTGGCAGCATTGGCTGCGCTGCGCGTGTCACTGGCTGAGCCGCTGGGCCCCAGGGCATTGGACGGCAAGGCCAACGTGACATACGGCATGGTGCTGGCAGCTGCTGCCTCAGCAGCTGCTTCGCCTGCCACATTAACTGCCACTGCGCCAGATGCAGCAGCACAGCTGGCGGCTGGTGTGGTGGCACTGGGTGGCAGGCCTGATGCCGGCTGGTGGGCAGCACTGCAGCAGCGGCTGTCAGGGCAGCTGTGTGCTGTTGCTGGGCAGCGTCTGCAGGGGCTGCTGGGAGCGCTGGCGGCTGCTGGTGTGAGGCCTGGCCGGGAGTGGCTGCAGGAGGCGAGCCAGGTGCGCGGGTGTCATCAGCTGCAAGGTGTCCAGCAGCAATGACTTGCATGGAAGCTGCAGTTGTGGTAGGGAGGGTTGCATGTTTTGGCGCTGATGCGGAGGCGCCTGTGGCAGTCTGTGAACATTTGTACAAGAGGGTGATTGCATGCATGGGCGTGCTGCCTGCAAAGGGTTGTGCAGCAGT
>CADDIJ020002078.1:0-24371 GCA_902809745.2 Tetradesmus lagerheimii | reverse complement strand
TGCGCTCCATCTCTACGACTGTGTCCTTAAAATAGCTAAAGGCGCCCGCTGACCAGCGGTACTCGTGGAGCATGGCGGGGCTACCGCCCTGGCTGACAGCTAAGTAGCCCCGATCCATGCGCATATCGAACAGTACAGGTGTCTTAGGAAGGTGTGCTGCGCGCGGAACCGGATTCTCAGCTACATGTGGACGTCACCAACTGCCGAGGGCAGACGCACGTTGGTGCTAGCAGCAGGAACGGCCACAGAAGGCTCGGGCGCTCGCGACGAAGAAGCCCCGGCCGCTTGAGTGTTCATACGTGCAAACTCGTTCTCCAAAGTCTGAAGTCTGGCTACCAACTCTTCAGAGGTAGCCATTGCAACGTCTACCACTGCCGCAAAGCGGCAGACTGTTTGTCGCGAAGCGACAAAACAGGAACATAAAGTGCCCTGCGGCAAGCCCAGCATAACTCACCCCAGTGGCAGAACACCTGCCAGATCCAAAACCTCAGCAAAGACCCACCCAGCATAGCCCGCCCTGAAAAGGACTGCTTTGCTAGGCATAAACACCATAAATGGTGAATATATATATAATGCCTACACTATGGCGTAGGCCCTCTAGGATGCCTCTTGGTGGTCTAACATGTGAGTGACAAGGCAGTACGTGTGACTGCAAGGCAGAGACCACGTACTAAAGCCACGTACTCCCCCAATACGCGTACTAGTACGTACTTTCACGTACTTTGGACAGTACGCTGCCCTGAAATCAACGTACTGATGAACCATGGTCCAGAGTATCTGCAGGACAATGCACATGGACGATGAGGGAAGCTGTGACCACACAAACTGTCGTCACATTTCAACAACAATGCCATGATATGTTCTATGTTCTAGTCTGCCATGGGGAATCCAGAGCCCAAGTCGCAGCTTGCAGCCAGTCCCATGCTAGTGCTAGCACACACCAGGCTGGCGCCTGCTTGCACCCCACCAAGCGCTGCTTTTAATCATCCTCAATCCAGCATGTGCTCATCTTCTGCCTGGTCTCTTGAACCTGGGTCCCCTTTAACTGCAGCAGCAGCAGCAGCAGCAGAGCAGGCACAATAGCAAGTCAATTTGCAATGCAAACCAAGCGAGCCAGCACATACTATTAGAACAGAGCAGAACTACATCCGCAACACACACACACCTAAGTCTGTGAAACACAGTGACTGCTGCTATGAAACTCACTTTGTACAGCTCTGCAAGTGCGCAGATCTCATCAGGAGAGCAGCCAACCAAGACCGGAAGTTCCCATTCTCCTAAACCACAGGCCTCTGTGACCTGCTGCATCGCTTGTTTGCACGTGCTGCTGGTTGACTGTTACTTGTTACGCAGCACGCTGCACGGAGACCTTGCTGTGCTGAATCCGCTGCACTACCTGCCAACTGGTGTGTCGCGGTCAACTGCCACACCCAAAACTACGGACTCCAACTCTGCCAGCTGTGACGCTCACTTTTCGACACCACCTGCCACGCGGGCGCAGGCTCAGTGCTCATCCTCGACATCCAGAACCAGATCTCCGGCACACCGTCCAAGCTGCAGCCAAGCGTATTGCCCAGCAAATTAAACTCCAGCTTCCACACCGGCACCGGATGCTCCAACTCCGCAACCACCTCAGCCTGCAGACCCAGCAGCTGCAGATCAGGCTGCTGCTGCTGGTGGCCAGCGCCAGCGCGATCATTGGGTGAGGCAGCCGGTGATAGGCTGTAGATGGCAGTTGTTGTCCCGAATGATGCTGCGAGGAGTTCGCGGGGGCGACCGAGGGCCGGGGCCCAGTGCAGTGCCTGCAGCTGCTGCTGCTGCTTGGCAGCTGGGGGGCTGGGCAGCGTGCAAAGCTCCTGCAGGAGTTGATGGTGTGAGATGTGTGTTGGTTGCGTTGTTAGCAGTTACGAGCAGAGTCAAATTGTGTTGTTGGCGTGCTTGCTAGTTTGGCACGTGGGAACGCAGGCAGCAGCTTGTGCACATTGACACATGTTGAGAATGCAACACAGCCACCTTGCACATGCAGCAGCTGCATGCATTAAATCAAGCAACATGCCTAGAACAAGCAGGCAGCCAGCCGTATCCCAACAAAGCAACGCTTGATGTCGCCTGTGGTGCGCACCTTCCACTGCATGCTTGGCTGCTGGTATGCCCACACGCTGCCGCCCCTGTTGTGGCCAACCGCCAGCAGCGGTGGCAGCCCTGGTGCTGCCTCCCGCCAGCAGAGGCAGTGGCAGCTGCCCGCCTCAGCAGGTAGCTGCAGAAACAGCAGCAAAGGCAGCCGCAACGGCCGTCTTTCAGCTGCACATACTGTCTTTGGGGAAGCACGCCACGAGCTGGTACTCAGCTTGCATCAAAATATGCACGCATTAGCAAACATTTAGCGTGCACTTGCACAGTGTGATCTACTGGCTCCACAACACAGCAGGCAGCCTGCGCAGCTTCATGGTTCATCAAAGCTCACGGCCGTGCACTGCTTCAACACACCTGCCACACGTCTGTCAACAAGATTGCTGTGCCTATAGCTGTCACAGCTATGCGGCATACAGCCCACCTGGATCTTCCCCAGCTGCATCCACGGCAGCTGCTGACGCAGCACTCCCGCAGCTTCAAATAGCAGCACGCTGCTGCTGCTGCAAAGGCTGCCACCTAGCTGCGCTGCTGCTGCCGCTGCCGCTGGAGTGCTGCTGCAGCCAACAGCCAGCACGAGGCCCTGCTGCCGCGGAGCAAACGCAAGCGCACTGTAACGCAGCAGCACAAGTGGAAGGCAGCGGCATGTGCCGCATTACTTGATGCGATGGCAGCATAGGCAGGTGCAGGTGCATGACCAGGGGTGGTGAATGCATGTTGCTGCATGCGTGCTTCTGCGAACAAGAGGCTCACAACAAGGCACTCGCCCCAGGGTGCCACGCACGTGTAAACCAACATACTGTGTGGCGGTAAGCACTGCAACTCGATGTTAGTGACGCTGGCGGATCGCACGTGCGATTCTGCATCATGTCTGTACTGTACACTCTGCTGGCTGGCACTGCCGAGTTGTCTTATGCGCTTATAGACCATCAGAGTAATGCTCAGCGCTCACCTCACAGGCCCTTGCCCAGTCGGCAGCTTGCCTGTCACACCCCAGCCCTCTCTGATGTGCTGCTGCTGGCTGCTGTTGCCATTCGCACTGGCGCCACTCCTGCTGCTGCTGCTGCTGCTTGAGGGGGGTGGTCCCTGCAGGATGTGCACTTCTCCGCTGGTGGTGCCCACTGCCAGCACTTGGCCATGTTCGGGGTGGCACCAGGCCAGATGGCTTGGCTGCTCTGGCAACTGCAGCACAAAAGACGCACAGTCAGACACTCGCTCTGGAGTAAAGTCGCCCTACAGGCTGCGCCGGGGGGTTGCTGGCTTGACGACTGTTCCCAGTGTAACATCCAACAGCTTCTTCTGAGTCACTGGTTGGGGGTGTTGCACGGCGGGTTGGGCGCCGTGCAAGGATAATGTCTCGCAGGAATGTGACGTGACTGCGCTTGCAGGACAGAGTGCAGATGGAATCCGCTGCTGCCCTAACCAGGTGTTGCATAGCTTGGCAGGCTTGACCACAGGATGCCTTGCAACACGAAGCAGTAGGTGTCATCAAAACCGCAAGATCGTGAAGCCGCGAGAAGACACAAAGAAAAGCAGCGCACCTCTTCTACATGCAGCAGATCCCACGAGGGCTCTGTCGTTACACATGACCACACCTGCATGTGCCAGAAAGGGAGCCGAGCTTTCTTTCAGTCAGCAGCGATGATGTGGCAGCTGATGCCTGCCGCAGGCACTTAGGCTATGCTGCTGTGCTGCTGCTGGCATTACTGCTGCTGTGTCTGGGGAGCAGCACGTATGTGTTGCGTCTGGTGCAGGGCTTTGCAGATCTCCGACTGGGCTCTGTTCGACGTTGTGATGGTGATAGCAGACGACGGATCAGGCGAACGGCAAATGGCTGCAGATAGATCAAACGCACCCCACCTGGATAGCTCCTGTACTGCTGCAGGTGGCTACCTTGTCACCAGCCAGAGTGTAGCAGGCGTCTACAATAGCCCCGTCGCTGCTGATCTGACAGACTTGACTGCCTTCCATCTTATTGTCTGAAGCAGCTTGGCGAGCTCACGAGTGGCTGCTTATGCAGACAGCAGGATTAGCAGTGTCTGTATTGATCGCAGGCGTGACGTCGACTTTTTCCCTTTGATACTTGATTGTTATGTGTAGGCAGCAAGGGGAGCTGCAACACTGCCGAGCAGGGACGATCGAGGCGAGTGTCGTCAGTACCAGTTAACAAGCCCTACACTGCTTGCTGCCAATGCCAGGGGACCCCCAGCATGAGACGACAACGCAGGTACCCTTGCAGAGGGCCAAGTATATTTTTCATCAGCGCTGCCAGTGATTGGTGTCATAAACACGGTGGTTTCGTGAGCCAGGCTGGGAAGCACAAGTGACTAGTGCCCCTTTGGATGCATGACGAGCCTACACACAAACGTCCGTACTGGGTTGATACGATTGCATGCTGATGCTGACAGGCTGGCGTGCGTTGGGCAAGCAATGTTGCGGTGACACCGAAGTTCTGTTCTGCCATGGCGGGATCAAGCGAGATTCTTATGCTCTTCCCTCATGTGGACGCGAATCAAACCTTGTTAGTGTGCCATACGTGTCTAGATAGCACGTCAGGTGACCAGGACAGTGGCAACGCAACTGCAATGTCACACAGAGGGCAAACACACCAAGCTGCTGTTGTGCAACAACTGCTCAGTTTGCAGCGACAAACAATCACGGCTGGTGTATTCCTTTATCTATAAGCAGAGTAACAGTTCTAAGCAGTCAAGTAGGCTATGCAGCAGCTGGTCAGGCAGCACATGTCTGAGCTTCAGCTACACAAGCTGTGTTGGACTCAGGGCAGCAACGTCATCAAGCAGCTCACATACGCTGAGTTCGGCGCCCCAGACTCTGACAACGTAGTGTTCTACCAGCATGGATGGTGAGGAGCCAGCTGGTACTGCCGTGGGGTACCCTTGTGAAGCATCCAATGTTGCTAGCGCTGTAGCAACAGCTCGCGTTGAGCTCTCTATACAAGTTGACAGCTGACTGCTGCAGCCGACAACAGACACCGCAGGCACAGTGCATGGCAGGGCAGGCAGCAGCCAACAGCAGCAGCGCCTGGGAGCTCGTGCCTTCTGAGTGGCCAACCACAGCACATTGCACACATCTGACCATGCATGGTCAAATAGACATATGTCCTGGGTCCTGAGTGGCCAATCACAGCAGTTTGTACTCGTCTGCACTTGTTCAGCAATCCTCGGAAGGCCGCTTGTCCTGCTCTTGAAGCCAATGTGTGCTACACACACTGAAGTGGCACAGATTTGCATTACCTTCGGAAACATTTGCACTTGCATCTTGATGCCTGCCTGCCTGCATGCATGCATGCTTGCCTCTTCACCCACTTTGCTTCATCTCTCCACAGGCCTGGCTCTCGCATTGGTGGCAGCATGCTGCACGAAGCAGCGCAGCGCCTACACGTCCGTCTCATAGCCGTCGACAGGCCAGGATTTGGAGGAACACCATTCACCCCGCACCACAGCCTCTCCAACTGGGCCTCTGCTCTCCAGCAACTCTCAGACCACCTGCAGATTCAGCGCTTTGGCATGTTAGGGGCCTCAGGAGGTGCCCCGTTTGCTGCTGCTTGCGCGAGGTTTATTGGAGAGCAGCGGGTGACAGGGCTGGGGCTGCTGTGCCCGCTGGGGCCTGTTGACAGCAGCACAAAAACTGGTATGGCAGCAGCTAACACGGTACTGCTGGCGATGGCTAGGTGAGGCCAAAGTCTCTCTTTGTGCGTGTACACGCACAACTTGTTCTGCAAGCAAGTAAAAAGCCGATATAGCGGTGCCGCTCCATGCGCATGGACAGCAAAATCGTGGCAGGTGCTTTTGGTGGATGATCTGGCTAGCTGCTATACATGCACCTGGCAGGTGCGCAGCTTGCTTTTACATGGGTTTCGTCTAAATTCGCTCTTTGACATGCTGCCATGGATGTGCAGCAGGCATCATGAGTTCATGTTGGTGAAGGTGAAGGTGCCGCCGGTAAATCTGCGCAGAGGCTGGAGCAGCGGCCGGCATTGCATAGTGGCTCTCTCACTTTGTGCCAATACAGTTGATCATGTGCCACATAATGCACAGTATGCATGTCGCTCATGTGATTTTCATGCCCTGCAGGCGCTGCCCTAGTCTGGCGCGGGGCATCTGGCGCGCCACGCGGCAGTGGCTGGCATGGGACGAGCAGTGCATGCAGCGCTTTGCGCTCAACCCCCAGGACAAGCAGGCACTGCAGGTACATTACATTATATACAATGGTCACAGCGCAGCATGGTTTGCAGCTCGGCACAGCATGCCCTATAACTGGCAGCTCGTCAGAGGGTGCTGCTACTAGAACTGCTTGCGGAGGACTTCTCAGTGGTTGTTGCTGAGTATAACACAATGTGTTCAACAATGATACGCTGCTGCTGCTGCTGCTCAATGCTGCACACATTTGCTGCACGTCCCATGCGCCGTTTCTGCTGCCGCCACCAATCCACGCCGCATGCGAGAGATCACCTTAGAAGTTGTTGCTGTGTTCAACACAATGGCATTGCTCCTCCTGCTGCGCTGGTCAGTGCTGCACTTGTTTGCATACATTGTGTAGTCTCTGCTGCCGCCTGCAGTCCACGCCGCACGTCGCGCAGGCCATGAGGGCCACCGTGCTGTCGTTGAATGACACTCCTGCTGCTGCTGCTGCTGCTCAATGCTGCCCACATGTGCCGCACGTCCCATGCGCCGTCTCGCAGGGCCGATGGCGTTGATGCTATGGCTTGAATTGGTAATCTTATGATTCTGTTGATGATGATGCGCCGCCTCTACTGCCGCCTGCAGTCCACACCCCATATGGGCAACATGATGGACGCTTTGACAGCTTGCTGCTGCTCAGTGCTGCACTTGTTTGTTTGTACTCCTTGCACCGTCTCTGCTGCCACTTCCAGTCCATGCCCCACGTCGCGCAGGCCATCAGGGCCGCACTGCTTGAGGGGGCCTGTCTGCTGGGGGGGGGGGCGCACGAGATGGCATTGCTCCTCCTGCTGCTGCTGCTGCTGCTCAATGCTGCCAGTGGCACTTACCTGCATACCTTGCGCCGTCTCTGCTGCCGCCCTCCAGTCCACGCCCCACGTTGCGCAGGCCATCAGGGCTGCAGTGCTGTCGTTGAATGACACTCCTGCTGCTGCTGCTACTGCTCAATGCTGCCCACATGTGCCGCATGTCCCATGCACCGTCTCGCGGGGCCGATGGCGTTGATGATGATGATGATGATGATGATGATGATGATGATGATGATGATGATGATGATGATGATGATGATGATGATGATGATGATGATGATGATGATGATGCGCCGCCTCTGCTGTCGCCTGCAGTCCACGCCGCATATCGCGCAGGCCATCAGAGCTGCAGTGCTTGAGGGGCTGTCAGCTGGCGCGTGGGGGGTGGTGCATGAGATGGCGCTGGCGCAGCACTGCTGGGGCTTCAGGCTGGATGAGATCCAGGTGCAGCACGCTTTCCTGTGGCATGGCCTGCAGGTGAGGTGCAAAGAGGCTCAGCCTCCGGGAGTCGCGGATCAGCAGCAAGTAGCTGGAACTTCTGGGAAGTCAGGTGCAGCAAGCCTTGCAGATTGTGGCTGCTTCCTACTAGGCAACGGTTGCAGGACCCTCTGTAATGCGCCGCTGATTGTCAATGTTGAACAAGTGGATCAAAGGTGTCCAGATCCAGGAGCTTCTGGGGCCAAACCCTTCTTTCTGTGTTGCAGGACCCGCTGGTGACCTTGGCCATGGCGCGTGCATACGAAAGCATCCCCGGCTGCCAAGCTGTCTACTTCCCCAGCGAAACGCATACCACCCTAGTGGTCAACAGGCTGTGCCTGGCACTGGAAGCCCTGGCTGCACAGCAGCCAATGCCTGCATGCAATGCAGCTGTTTCATCGGCCTGCAATGCACAGCAGCAGGTGCCTGTGGTGTTGGGTAGCGGCATCCCTGGGGCAGCAGCAGCAGCGGCAGCAGCGGCAGCAGTAGGTAGTACCAAAGCTGGTTTGACCCATGGGGAGCTGGGTCAGCAGCTGACAGATGCGCTGCCACTTGCAGCGCCGCCAGTAAAGCCACAGCAGCAGCCTGAGCAGCCTATAGCAGTGAGCTGCAGTGAACTGCAGTGACTTCAAAGGTGTCCGGTTGTAAGCAAACCTGTTTGCGATAGCTGAATCATTGAAATGCATCAGAGTGAGTCTCATCCACTAATTGAGACCCCACACTGTGGGGGTGTAGCAAAGCTACATGTTGGCTATAACCCGACTACACCTCGTCGACGACTATAAACTGACTATAAACCCACGAAGCTATAAAGTTATAGCTCAGCACTGTGGCTGCCTGGCACTGGGCGGATATATTCGCACAACGATGTCAAAGCTGCTGCTTTTAGTCATCATGATCACCAAGTTGGGCTGGTATGTTACTGTAATGAGTTAACGACAGCTGCCCAACAACATTTCACATGTGCTACTTGCAGTCAGTGCAGTCAGTATCAGAGAATCAACCCGTCTCAATAAGTTACACAATTCACAAATGATTTTATTGTCACGACTGGTGCAATTATAGCCCAACAGACAAATTGACCGTTGTATTGAAGTTCAATACAATGCCCGCTGAACAACCGAAACCGGCCCATGCACACCGCCTGCAGTCAATGCGTGTCTTCAGCAACACAATGCAACCTGGTCCAGTCAGTGAAACGTCACTCATCAGCAACACACTATACAGCCAGCATCTCCCTACACCACTTCCTCAGTGGTGTATGCGTTCTCTCTGGATGCACACACCTTTGCAGGCGCTTGAAGTGACGGCTTGCTCAACATGTCTGTTGGCGTACCATGTTATATACACTGGCCAGTAAATCATTTTTGCCATGATGGCATCTCGTAGGACAGATCTGAGAGCACCAGGAAGACCGGGCGGGTCCCTCTGAACCAGCATTGCGTTGAAGGTGGACAGCTTGCTTTCAGCTGAGGTTCAAGAACCTTCCTCATCTGTTCTAATCAACACAGCCCCGCTTCATCCTGTCCTATCTTTATCCCATCCTATCTTTAAAAGGAACAGTGTCAGTCAGTCAGTCAGTCAGTCAGTCAGTCAGTCAGACAGAAGCCTCGCCTTAGGACCTGGCCGTTAAACCCCGGGACGTGTGCAAACTGCGTCATCAGAAACACTGCAGCGTCCAACGGAGGCCACGTTTTGTAACCGCTTCTGAGAGGCAGGTGCCTGAGTTCAACGCTGTTGGATCAGTCCGGTCGCAGTTGTAACCACCATGCACAGCGTTCCACGACTTTGATACCTTGAAGATTGCATCTAAGTTGTACATGAGGTGGTGGCCAGTGTGCAGCGTGATCTTGCTGGCCATCCCTGCCACGGCTGCAGCAACCACCACGCCCAACAGCAGGGACTCTCTGCAGCGGCAGCAGCACGCTTCGAGGCAGTCAGATCGCGATGTCCGACATCAAGAGTGTGAGTGATTCTGGGACGGCTGTTGGGTGGGCGCTGATGTGTACAGAATGTTCGCGAACTTTCGCAGAGCGAGCAGTGAGGCAAGGTGTGCTGTGCTAAACGCTGCTATTCCTGCTGCCGAATGTTGGTGCTGCAGTGGGAGTTTCACCCGCTGCAGCTGGACATCCACCCGCAAGTCCACCTGCAACAGGTGGAGCTCAGCCAGCAGCACGTCAGACACCAGGTACGGCAACAGCACAGCAACCACAGCACACGCTGATGCCATGTAGTACTTGCCATCATTAGCAAATTGTACACGTCTGATGTCCAGCGCGCCTGCGCCCAGCACCTCATGTGTGATGCCTGCCTGCCTGCCTGCCTGCCTGCCTGCAGGTGCTGCCACGGAGCCACTGGGCCACCTGCCACCCAATGTTCAGCAGCGGCAGCAACAGTTCCTCGCAAGCATGCGCACTGCACCACAGCCTGTACAGTCTGCCTATCAGAATGCACTGCAGGCAATGCAGCGGCGCCTGCAGGAACAGGCAGCATATGCTGCTGCGGCAGCAACAGCCGAGCAAGTGCTTCCAGCAGCCCAGCCACCTCTGCAGCCACCACCACGGCAACCACAGGTGCCGCGAGCAGAAACATCCCAACAAGAGCGCTTGCGGCTGCGATTGCTGGAGCAGATGCAGCAGCAGTTTCACGCCAACACCACTTCAGACCGCCCCAACACAGGTGCGCTGCATGTGGCACAGTGTAGTAGCAGTCACTGGCAGTCCTGCAGATATGGTTGTGCATATCTATGTACCCAGGGAACTTTGCAACCACTGTCTTTGGCCAGCAAACCAGCAGTTGTTTAAACATATGTGTTTGGCTCTGCCATCTTGCAGGTGCTTCTGCGGGTGCTACTGCAGGCAGCGTTTTGTTGACTGCAGCCGCTGGCGTTGCAACTGTTGCAGTTGGTGCCAGTGGCTCACAGCCTGCAGCCGCCGGTGGTGCTCGGTGGCGCGCCAACCGCACTGAGCAGCAAGCTGCTGCAGACAGGGAGCGCAACAGGCAGCAGCAGCAACCACCAGGAGCAGGATGCACGGGCCCGGGGTGGCAGCCAGCGCCAACACAGCAACAACAACGGCGCGCCAACCGCTCCGAGCAGCAAGCTGCTGGACAGGGAGCGCAACAGGCAGCAGCAGCAGCAGCGCCGTGCAAATCGCACTCAGCAGCAAGCTGCTGCTGACAGGGAGCACAACAGGATGCAGCAGCAACAGCGCCGTGCAAATCGCACTCAGCAGCAAGCTGCTGCTAACAGGGAGCAGAACAGCATGCAGCAGCGACAACGCCGTGCAAATCGCACTGAGCAGCAAGCTGCTGCAGACAGGGAGCGCAACAGGCAGCAGCAGCAACAGCGCCGTGCAAATCGCACTGAGCAGCAAGCTGCTGCTGACAGGGAGCAGAACAGCATGCAGCAGCAACAGCGCCGTGCAAATCGCACTGAGCAGCAAGCTGCTGCTGACAGGAAGCAGAACAGCATGCAGCAGCAACAGCGCCGTGCAAATCGCACTGAGCAGCAAGCTGCTGCTGACAGGGAGCAGAACAGCATGCAGCAGCAACAGCGCCGTGTGCACAACAAGCCGTTGTACAAGGCAGCAGTCACACAGCCCATGGTTGCCCCTGCTGAGCACAATGTGGGCAGCCTTAGTTGCACATGTCAGCAGTGCAATGCGAGGTTGTGGCCTCAAGAGGTGCGCCCTGATGGCACAGGCGGCCGCCTGTGCTGCGCCAATGGGAGCGCTGCACTGCTACACACGCAGTTCCCAGACCCTCCACCGCAGCTGCTTCACCGTTTGATGACTGGCAACGACAACGAGGCCAAGGCTTTCCAAGCTAACCAGCGAGTCTACAACTGCCTCCTGCAGATGGCGTACTCCAGCATCCACCTGCAAGACCCACCAGCCGGGCGCGGCCCCAACGTCCTGGCCATCAATGGGTCAGTGTACCACCAGGTGCATGCGCTGTTACAGCTGGTGTGTACACTAAGAATGTTGTGTACCATGAGGTGTTCCACGGCGTTGGAGTTTGAGTTTCACACTCGGCACTGCAACAGTGTGCTGGAGGAACTCAAAAGTTGTGTCATGTATCATATGCTATCAGCTGCAGCTACAAGCTGGTATGCCTCAAGTGCTGAGGGTTGTAACACATTGGTGCCAGTGCTGTACATGCAGCAACGAAACGTGCATGCAGAAGCCCATGTCTTCGATATAGTTGGCGAGTGGCGTAGCCACGGGTAACCACTAGTAACTCTGTAATATGTGTGCAGCAGCAGTCAGGGCGACAGATTGTGCGCTTGACTGTACCTTTTCTGTGGGCTAGGAGGCAGGGGGGTCGATGCTGGGAGGTCCAGTGAGACAAGTTTTACCCGCGTCAAAGGCCTATCGTGACAGAGTGGTGGATCGCTCAGCACATGGCGTCTGTTTGCAACCGTTACTTGCTAGCTGGACTTGGTCCTGAAGGGTGCAGCGAACATTTGGTCGACCCAGCGTGCAAGTACAACTTGAATGTTGTGTTGATTTGCGAATGAACAGACGTTAAAACCGCAGCATGGCGAGCCCGACGCACGGGCGCGGCTGTTTAACACACGCTGTCGGCACATATTGCTGGCTGAGGTGGCTCAGAGAACTTCAGAAAACTATTTTATATTAGTATGTCTGCACGATCGGGCCCCATATTGCTTAGGTTGACCCGAGTCTCCCTTCTCACCGTGAACATGGATGGAGCACGCGATACGGCGGAGCTGATTCGCTGCACACAAATAGTTGAGCACGCTATCAGCACAAGACTATACGTGTGACGGTGGTGGGCGTACACCCTGGGGATCAGCAAGGTGCGAGCTTGCGTGTGTGCGTGGGCGTGCCCTGGCGACCGAAATCCTGACTTAGAGTTACTTAAAGTTAATACTCAATGGTATGCGAGCATTCGTTGAGGCATCTATGCTCTCTATCCAAACTGCGTAAAGCAGGCTCCAAAAATGACACTTGACAGCACTGGGCCGCATTGTCGCTATGTCCATCACCTGCTGTGCGAAACCTTGTAGTGTGTTTTTAATGCGTAGTTTAGCATGTGTTGAGGTTAGAACCCGCAAAATGGTGTCGTGCCAGAGGAAAGGAGTTCGTGCACCCGCTCTCTGCAAGCCTGCTGGGGCAGCGAAAGCCCGCATCAATCGAGAATTCTGCAGACCTGGCAAGATAGCGCAGCTTTTGCAGGAAGAGGCCGACGCTGCTCGGTCGCTGCTGCAAACGCTGACGTTCCAACAAGCACGGCTCACGTACAAGTAAGCGGCAGCTGCACAACAGCCGCTCTATCAGCGTGTTTATGTTGTCATGACTATATGCAGTGTCGCCGCTGCCATTGCCTGCCCAATATCGTGACTTCACCCCTCGCAGGCACTCCCTCCTCACGTCGCTCTGCGATGCGCTGGCGTGGTTACGCCTGAAGCTGCACAACCAGCAGCATCCGTATGATGGAAAAGCACACAGCAACGCGTTTGTTGCTAGCGCAGAGGAGTTGACACTGTTGAGGCAGCTGGATGCTTGCCCTGCAGTACCCAGCAGTTGCTCATCAGCAGTGTCAGGGGTTGATGACATGCAGTCTGATCCTGCAGCTGCTAACAAATACAAGACAGCAGCACACGAGCAGCAGCAGCAGCAGCAGCAGGACAGCCGGTCTCAGCTAGAGGATCAGACGCATCTCGCGACGTCATCAGGCACGCCAGCCGCGCACAGCAGCAGTGGCCAGGCTGTCAGCGCAGACCGCAGTGTCAGCAGCAGCTTCTGTGGTCTTGACAGCGGCAACAACAGAGCCGTCTCAGGCCCGTGGCAGCAGCAGCAGCAGCTGGCGCTGATGTCAGCACCCAAATGTCATGACCTGCAGCCGCAACAAGCAGCTCCCTCTGCTGCTGCTGCTGCAGCAGCAGCAGCAACCATTGCACCAGCTGGAGATCCACTGTGGCTGCTGCGCCACCTCCTGAGCGAAGACCAGGGCTGCCAACACGTGCCACGTGGCTTTGGCGGTACAGCAGGTGTCGTGTCACGGGGGCCTGCCAGACTGAGCGATGTGCAGGCAGCTGCTGCCAACAGGTGAGCCAAAGAGGGGGATGCTAAATTGGAAACGCCAGCTGGCTCCGCCATGTGCCATGCAATCGCACAGCACAGCAATTGTCGTGTTCCTTACACCTGTTGCCCCCTGGATGCCTTCTCTGGCTGTACACCACTAGTAAAAAAGTACGCACTGCTAGAACTCACAGTGTATGCTGACACTGACAGTGCTGGTGCCATATTTTGTTTCCCTGCCCTCCAGTGTACGCGATTTGGCGCTGGCGCTGGCCCTCTGCAAGTCCCCTCCGCCAGACATCACAAAACGCACAGGAGCATCAGCCTGCTGTTCAGCCAAAGCCACACTCTTCGCAGCAGAGCCAAGCTGCTTTCAGATGCTGGTGCCCCCGCAGCAGCGAGTGCAGCAGATCATATGCGGTCATCTGCTGCTGCTGCAGCGGCTGGCGCGAACGCAGCCGCAGCTGCTGTATGCGCTGAGCTTGAGCAACTTGGAGACTGGCAAACTAGCAGAGGAGCCCGGCAGGTGAGCATGCTTGTTACTGCGCCGAGCAGTGGTGGGCTGTCCTTGTGGCCTTGAGACACACCTGATTAGCATCTACCGGTGCGCAGGATCTACCGGTGCACTGCTACATTGCAACACTAACTGCGTGTTGAGGGGCCTAGTGCTGCCCATGTTTTGTCGGGCATTATAGTTGCTTCATTGACCTACGATTATCCCTGCCATCATCAGAAAACCTCGGCACCAAGCACGGTTCACAGATCATCATCAACCTCCCGACGATGCTCGCAGGTTGCAGCACCGCGCTGCTGTGCTGCAGCTAGGCTTGTCACAACAGCAGCAGCGCGCCATTGCCGACAGCTTGTCACTGGCAAAGCGCCTCGTCAGCCCCCTGCTTAGTCAGCAGCAGAAGCTGCACGCTGATCTGGCAGCTGCTGATCTGGCAAACCTTGGACAAGCAGTGCGTCCAGCTGCCACAGCTGCTGCTACTGCTGCTGAGGCTGCTGGCTGGGCACTTAACACTGTCTTTGGGCGACAGCGCAATATGGGTTCAGCAGCAGGAGCAGCTGTGCGCAGTGTCAGTTTGACAGCAGCTGCACCTGCATTGAACGAGGGAGCAGCAGCAGCAGCAGCAGCAGCACCTGCTGACTCAGCAACGTTGGCTGCAATGCGGCGTTGGAGCCAGCTGCCGCTGCAGCAGGAGCGTGCAGCAGGGCTGCTGCGGCTGCTGCGTAAGGGTGGCCTGATCACCCATGCATTTACGTGTCATGTGCTGGGCTGCTTGACATGGCAGCAGCTGGGGATGCTGATGGTGCACTGGTGAGTTCTGGGGAGTGGAAGATAGCGATGCTGTTGAAGTTGACAGATTGGCAGCCAGTCGAACCAAACTTCCTGCCACATGTTGCAATGTCTGACAGTATTGCGCTATTTAGCCTGCCAGGCTACATTGTATGTTGTTGTGAGGGTACCGCTGCTGACTTGGAATGCTGCCGCCGCCAATCACCTGCAGCTACCCTGCTGCCCTTGACGTGGCTACGTTTGCTGCCGAGGTATCTGACCGCCTGGACCACCAGCAGCAGCAGCCGCAGCAGCAGCAGCAGCAGCAGCTTGGACTGGCAGGCAAGCAGGACAGCCAGGGCCAGGCACGAAAGCGAGGCACAAAATCTCAGCAGCAGCAGTAGCAGTAGCAGTAGCAGTAGCAGTAGGCGGATCAAAAAGTTCCTGACCACCTGCAGGAAAGTACCCTAACAGAGGAATGGCTGCTGTGTTTGAGCTGTGGTGCCTGCCACTGGCAGCCTGGCAGACGAGTGTTTAGGCTTTTGGTTCAGAACTTCGATCCGGTTTTGGGTTCAGAGCTCTGTTGCATTGTGTTGTTTGGAGCTCTGTTTATGGTCTTCTGGTAATCGTTGTAAAAGCTGGCTATGGAGTACAAGTGCACGTTATCAACCTACTGCCAGTGGTGGAGCACATGGCCAGTGGTTGAGCTGTTGCACATGTCACGGCCATGCCACATGCCATGCGGCATGGCATGCCTATACCCTTCCGCGTGGCTGGTTGTTGACTTGATCATTTGAGGAAACACTTGTTCATGTGCACATGGCGGATGTTCACAGCAGCTTCGCGCAGTGATCAGTACAGCATGTGCGTTGTCACTTGTGGGTTCGTGAAGATTGCATGGAGGACGCGCAATTGCAAGCAGTGGAAAGCAGCATGACAGCACCTGTCATGCTCAGTAGCAGGAGCTGTCTACAACTTATTCACACAACACCTGATTTGTAGACGGCATGTAGCCCATTTGTAGATATCTTAGGCATGCATGTCTGTGGTGATGCACTTGTCAACTTTTTCAACGCATTCAATGTTTCAGGTGCGGACTCTGCAATGCAGAGATGTACTGGGGATGCCGGTATGTGGTGGACAGATCTACGTTCCTGTGGTGGCAGTGTTATGTGTTTGGATCATCCAGAAACATCTGGACATCTGCATGACGCAGATCATATGCGGAATCAGGCGACGAGGTCAGTTTGTGCACGCTATCCCCGATGTTGTGCTTGCAGGACTGTTGCATCAGTGGGGGTCAGCTAGGTGCTTTTCTGCGTCTGGCACGGGCAGCAGCAATGACTGGCTGCTATGTCACTGACGTGCTGTGGCACAGCAGCAGCAGCAGCGGCTACGGCTTGCGCTCCAGTACTTATAAGTAATTAGGATGACTGATGTGGTTATCTGACTGATGGGTTATCTTGGGCCCGCATCTGTTCACAAGGACTAGATTTCTGTGCCTTTGTATGTGCACTGCGGGTTGTTGAGAATCCCTCTTGGTTAGCAAGTGCTCTCATAACATCGAGCAATACTTGCAGCAGCACCTTGTTTGCACTTGTATGCCTTTGGTACTGTGGCTGTTCTATGCCAGGGGTGAGGCGTGGCGCCGATGCCAAAAGCTGGCGTACCAGATTGCACTTATATCATGTAATAATAATAATTAATCCCTGTAAGCCATACCTTTCGGCATCGGCAACCGCGCCTCACCCACTGGGGAGGCGGAAAGCAGACTGATTATTCTCTCTATTTTCGGTGTAAGGTAGACCACCCAGACCCTTACACCCCTTACTAGGCAGCATGTGGGAATCACCCCATACGGTGGACTGCATACCTAGCAGGGCCGGTGTGTATGTAGCCAGCAATCGACGGAGTCCTGCGGAGAGTCGCGAGGACATTAGCAGCATCCTTCCTTCGGCTTTCGCCGACCTACTTATATCATGTAAGTGATAATTACTCATGCTGTGGCTGTGGTGTTGGCAGTACTTCGCATGTTTCCGAGCAACAGCAGCCAAAGCAGCGACAGCGTCTTCCGCGTCCTCCGCGTCAGCAGCTCCCCAGGCAGCTGCGTTGCAGCCCACTGCGGCAGGGGCCAGACGGCCCGGATTGTCCTCTTTGTATAGGAAGGCGGCACAGGTAGCCGGGGAAGCTGCTGCTCAGCAGCAGCAGGCACAGCCTGACCACCAGCAGCAACAGCAGGAGCAGCAGCAGCAACCTGCACAGCCGCACCAGCAGCAGCAGCAACAGCAGCAGCAGCAGCAGCAGCAGATGCAAGCGGTGCACGAAGGCCAGCAGCAGCAGCAGCAGCAGGCTGGCCTGGCCCCCGGCGTCCCAGCAGGGGCTGCCCTTCCGCTCATCGACACGGTTGAGGCCAGCACATCAGCTGCTGCAGCAGTAGCAGCGCAGCGCTCACCACAGCGCACTAAGTGGCAGCAACTGCTGCAACAGCGCCCTCAGGGGCGCTCACAACAGCAGGGACAGCAGCCGAACCCGTGCTGTCGCAGCGTCAGCAGCAGGCAGCGCGACGGCAGGCCATCATCACCACAAAGCAGCAGCAGAAGCAGCTGCACCTAGCCAACAAGGCTACCCATGCCATGCCTGCCCACCTTGTGCTGCGCACTGCCAAGTCGCTGCACCAGCAGGATGTGCTGCAGCTGCAGAAAGGCTTTATCGGCCAGAAGGAGGTGTTGCAAGCAACCTGCCTATATGACTGCTCCTTGTATATCTAGATGGAACTACGTTAGGACTTTGATCCACAGCTCAGTAATAAGACGATGCTCTGCAGGGTTCAGGGCTGTGTCTAGCTGTGGTACGTAGGCAGGGCGCCTCATAAGCCGAGGCTGCTCCCAAGTCCACATCTTACATCCAGCCCAGCTTGTCGAGCGCAAGACTGGTAGCTGAGATGTTTTGCTGTCCTATAAACAGCTCGTTTCAATTTTTTTTCCATGGCGCGGCTACGTGCGTGTGTCCAGGGTGACACTGAGTTTTGAGCCAGATGGCTATCAAAGCAAAAGATTTAGTGGCTATGTTCTCCATTTTGATGGTGAGCACCGCTGTCACGGAGGGTCGTGACAAAGCCGTTGAGTACCTCGACTTCGAGGGGGAGCCAGAGGGCCCTGCTGAGGGAACTGAAGGTGGGAACAAGTCCAAGAAGGACCCACAGCAGCGGTGGTGGCAACGCAAGTCAGTGAAGCTTGCCAGCCGAGCTCCTGCCTCTCTGGCTGAACTCCGTGGTCTTTCACGATCAGCAGTCACGGCGAAACGTTTTGTAAACGAGTACTTTTCAAGACGCTCATCTGATATTGAGGCTGCCCCTGCTCCTGCAGACATGGATACGGATAGTGAGAGTGAGTCTCTTACTCCCAGAACTGTGCGCAAAGTTTTGCGTAAGAATCGCCATTTGGCATTAGAGAACGATATGCTTCGGGCTGAGGCCAAGGCAGCCAAGGCCGAGGCTGCGTTTGCTGTCAAGGATTACAACGAGGCTGTTGCTGGTCGCAGCGAGGCTGAAGAACAGCTTGCAGCGACCAACTCCACTGTCACTGCTCTCCAGAAAGAGCTTGCAGAGGCGCAGACGCGCGAGGAGTGCAATGTGTCCCGCATTTTCAGTCTGCAGCAGGAGCTGGCCGCTAGCACCAATGAAGGCAATGAGCTACGTTCAGAACTTGCAGTGCACAGAGAATTCGGCGAGAAGATGCAGCAGCTGTTCGCCAGCTACCTGCAGAAACTGGGCCCCAGCATGAAGCTTGACGGCTCATGGGCAGCGGTGGGTTCAGGCTCCAAGTTTGGTGGCAACGGTAAGCCCAGCTCCAGCAGTGCGTCCCAGGGTCAGGGTGCCCAGGGTGGTACTAGCAGCAGTGCTGCAGGTGCAGCTGGAGGTGCTGGTGCTGCTCGCCGTCAGTTTGCAGTGCTCCGCAGCAAGGAGGTGCGTGACTTTTGCATTTCCAAGAAGTTGTGCATCACATGCTTCAAGAGAGGGCACCCCGCTGCAATGTGCACAAACACTCCTGCTCCCAAGGATGCAAAGCCGCCTGGCTTTGGTGAGCAGCAGTGAAGGTGCTCGGGGTTGAGCAGCAGCAGTGGTGATGTTGAAGGTGCTAATGTTTGTGACATCCAGGTCAGAGAACCTGTGACTGTGGCTGCTGCAGAGGCAGTGCCAGCCAGTGCTGTTGAGACTGACAGTATGTGTGTAACAGACATTGGCGGTATACACAGGCAGAGACCCCCTGTCCTGGTAGAGCAGCCAACTACCATGGATAATGCTGGTAGTGCACGTTGGACAGTGCCTGCTGCTGCATTTGATAAGTCAGGGTGTAGGTTTGATCCGGTCGTGTTTGCCAAGATGGTAAGCATGTCAGGCAAATCCGTTACACTAGATGCTTGTGCATCGAGCAGAGCTCATGCACTTGCAGATAATTGGTGCTCAGGCCCCAATGGCTTTCTGCAGTATGATTGCAGTGGGCACCATGTTTGGCTTGATCCAGCTGAGAGCCAAACAGTGAAGTACTTGCAGCATTACATAGCATGCAAAGAAAAGCGTCCAGCCACAACCAGTGCGTTGTTGGTTCTGCCGAAAGATGCGCAATTGCGAGCAAAGATTGCTCCGCTGTTGCTTGGCATGCGTTTGCAGCGATCATTCCGCAGAGGTACACGGCTGTATAATGCTGTTTCTGGCTGTAAGCCACAGCCAGGAGTGCCTCTTCCAGTCCAAGTCTGGTATGATCCTCCAGCTGCTTTGGCTGCTGGAAAGCTTGTAAACTCAGATGCAAGTTCACCTACGGTGACTGTTCAGAGTGACAGTTCAAGTGTATTGCGCTTTACAGGCGATTTAGCTGGATGTGCTACACAGTTTCGAGTGGATACGGAGGCAACGCACAGTTTTGTCGCTGCACACTTTGTTGAGCGCGCTGGCTTGGCGGTGACTCCTGCTGCTCGCAATGTGGCTCTAGCAGATGGCCAGACTGTTCAGGTGCAGGGCATTTGCCGTGCACGCATCAAGATAGGTGGCGTGGTTGATACATGCACCTTTTTGGTCCTTCGTTTGGACCCTACATACAATGTGCTGTTGGGTCAAGATTGGCTGCAGCGCAGGTCTGCTGTGCTTGACTTTGGCAAGGGCAGCATGACTGTTTCTGTTAAGGATTCCACTGTTGTACTGCCTGCTGGTGAGACACCACTAGGCACTACATCAGGTGGGGGAGAGGAATGTGCTCGCATTTCTGCTCTACAGTTAAAGAGACTTGCCAGAAAGCCAGGAACAGAGTTATTCTTGGTGATTGTACGGCCAGTCGCTGAGCCAGATGTACACTTGGCTTCAGTCACAGTGTCATCTGCTGCCCAGGATGATTCCCTGATTCCTAGGAAACGGCTTCAGAAAATCCTGGACAAGTACAAGAAAGTCTTTGCTGAGCTGCCTGGAGGTGTTATCCACCGGCCAGGTCTGCCAGAAATGACAATTGAGTTTGAAGACGGCAAGCAGCCGCCTGTCGGTTATCAATATAGGCTGTCTAAGCCTGAGAGAGACGAGTTGCAGAGACAACTCACAATGGCGTTGGATAAAGGCTGGATAGAGCCTTCTTCAGCCCCATATGGTGCTCCAGTGCTGTTTGCAAAGAAGAAAGGCGGTGGCCTTCGAATGTGCATTGACTACAGAGCAGCCAATGCCATTACTATCAAGAACAGGTACCCCTTGCCCCGTATTGATTATCTTCTTGATCAGCTGCAGGGCGCAACGGTGTTCACTGGTTTGGATCTGGCAGCAGGGTACTGGCAGATCCCTATTCAAGAGTCACATAAAGAACGTTCCACTATGCGGACCCCGCTGGGTGCATATCAGTGGAAAGTTATGCCATTTGGTCTAACAAATGCACCTGCTGTGTTTGCTAGAACCATGCAGCAAGTTTTCCATGATATGGTTGGCAAGTTTGTGCTGATCTATCTGGATGACATTCTCATTTTCAGTAAGACTCCAGAGGAGCATGCAAAGCATCTAGATATGGTGCTTAAGCGACTGGAAGAACATAAATTTTATGCCCAGTTGCATAAGTGTCACTTTGCACTGCCTGAGGTAGAATTCCTAGGGCACATGGTCAGCAAGGAAGGTATCCGGGTTGACCCCCGCAAAGTGCAAATTGTCAAAGATTGGCCAGTGCCTGCCAATCTTTCAGAGCTACGTTCCTTCTTGGGACTAGCAAATTATTGTAGACGGTTTATACATGCTTTCAGCACCATTGCCAGACCCCTGCACATGCTTACGCGAAAGGATGCAGTATGGCACTGGGGTGCTGCATGCATGACATATGTCATATGTCAAACACATGTCAAACTGCATTTGAGTTGCTTAAGGAGAAGTTGACGGCTGCGCCAGTTCTGGCTGCGCCTGACTTTTCAAAGCCTTTTGAAGTCGTTGCAGATGCATCAGACTACACCTTAGGAGCAATTTTGCTGCAGGAAGGTCGTCCAGTGGCCTTTGAGTCAAGGAAGCTCACCCCAGCTGAGTGCAATTATCACACCCCAGAGAAGGAGCTCTTGGCTGTGATGCATGCATTAACTATTTGGAGATGCTATTTGGATGGCTCTCGCTTTACTATCTTCAGTGATCATGAGCCCTTGAAGTACCTGCGGACGAAAGCATCGCTCCTGCCACGCGAAGTGCGTTGGTCTCAGTTTATTGAGCGTTTCGATTGCTCTTGGGAGTACAGAGAGGGACGCATTAATGCAGCTGATCCATTGAGCCGAGTACAGCATGCTCCAGTGGGTGGATCAGGTACAGGCAGTATCACTGGCTCACACTGGCTGTACGGCTGCCAGTGATGCTACTCTTGAGTATCTTGGGGCAATTGCTACAAGATGTAGTGCGCGTGGAAAGGTACCTAAACGGTCTTTTTCACCGCCTCCATCCCCTGCTAAGCAGCAGAAGAAAAGGAAACAGCATTCCCAGCCTGCCAGCAAGCAAGCTGCGCCTGCTGTCCCTACTGTAGAGACAATTCAGCCAGTTAGCAAACAAATTGCTGCAAGTTTGCGCGATGCGTTGTTGACTGCATATCAAGATAATAAAGATATCGTTTCAGCAGCTGTTGCTCGCCACTCCTTGACGCATACTGATGACGGGTTGTGGTGCCGTCAGCAGCAGGTGTACATACCAACACCTGAGCTGCAGCAGCAGTGTATCTCAGAATTGCATGACACACCGTACAGTGGTCACAAAGGTGTCACCAAAACACTTGCGGCTGTGCAGAGATTATACTGGTGGCCAGGGCTGCGTACAGCAGTGACTAGATTTGTCACAACCTGTGCCTCATGTCAGCGCAGCAAAGTCCAGGGTAAGAAGCCCATTGGCAAATTACAGCCACTTGAGGTGCCTGCTGCCCCTTGGTCAGAGGTATCCATGGACTTTATTACAGGTCTGCCCACTACAGTGCAAGGGCACGACGCTATTATGGTGTTTTGTGACAGATTGAGCAAGATGGTTCATTTTGCTGCATGCACCAAGACTATTGATGCTCCAGGTGCAGCCAAGCTGTTCAGGGACAGAGTCTTTGCACTGCATGGTTTGCCTGTTAGCATTGTCAGTGACCGAGACACTCGTTTCAAGAGTGATTTCTGGTCTGCTCTTATGTCTCTGCTGGGAGTGAAGCACAAGATGAGTACTGCTTTTCACCCCCAGACAGATGGTCAAACAGAGCGAGTTACCAGAGTGCTGGAGGAGTACCTCAGGCACTATGTTAATCATAGTCAAGATGATTGGGATCAGTGGCTTCCTCTTGCTGAGTTTGCCTACAATAATTCAGTGCATGAAGCAGCTGGTGAGACCCCGTTCTTCTTGAACTACGGTCTGCATCCCAGGCTGCCTGGTGCAGTACGAACTCAAGTTCAGCCCCCCACTCCAGCAACAGAGTTTGCTGCGAAGATGGCTGAAATCATCGAGAAAGCAAAACAGAGGCTTGAAGCTGCTCGAGGGCGTGCAGCGCGGATTGCAAATCCTTCTCGCCGTGAAGCTGTTTTTGCTGTGGGTGATCAGGTGCTTCTCAGTGCAAGAAATATTGCGTTGAAAACACCAGGAGTTAATAAACTCCTCCCCAAGTACCTAGGTCCTTTTCGAGTAGCACAGGTTCTCAGTCCTGTCACATACCGACTGGACCTGCCTGCTAATATGAAGTGTCACAACGTTTTCCACGTTGGGTTGCTGATTGAGTATAAGTCAGATGGCAGAGGGCAGCCATCTCCACCCCCACTTGAATTTGATGATGGAGAGGGTGGGGAGTGGTATGATATTGAGAGGGTGTTATCACACCGTACTGTCAAGGTCGGTAGACGTCAAGTGACTCAGTATCTTGTCCAGTGGAGGAGCCTTGGACCTGAGTTTAATGAGTGGCGTGATGAAGTAGGTGTCACTGCCACTGCTACCGATGAATACTGGGCTAGAGTTGGTGGCCGTACTGCTACGCCACCTCACGTTAAGACAAGGGGGACCCGTGCTGGTAGGCGTCAGAGAGCGCGCCAGGGTGGTCAAAATGCCACTAGGGTTGCTGCTAGGTCTAGGCACAGGGCTGCCGGGACGGCCAGCCAATAGGTGGGGGAGAGTGTTGCAAGCAACCTGCCTATATGACTGCTCCTTGTATATCTAGATGGAACTACGTTAGGACTTTGATCCACAGCTCAGTAATAAGACGATGGTCTGCAGGGTTCAGGGCTGTGTCTAGCTGTGGTACGTAGGCAGGGCGCCTCATAAGCCGAGGCTGCTCCCAAGTCCACATCTTACATCCAGCCCAGCTTGTCGAGCGCAAGAGGAGGTGACCGATGAGCAGGCACGCGTGTTCACGCAGTGCGTGGAGGCAGTTGTGGCAAAGGCAGGCGTAGGCCTCAACTGGGGGGGCAACCTCCCAGTGTTCTGGAGCCGCAGTGAGCAGCGCCAGCAAGCCGGCAAGGTTGTAGTGGCTTATGTGGGCTGGGACCTGCTGGTGGCAGACGCAGCCGTGTTGCAGGAGGTGGTCGACCCGGCCACTGGCACTGTACCAGTGCCCGGCTGCAACGTGCGGCTTACTGCGCAGTATAACAGCTTGAAGGTGCGCGCGTTCGCACTTGAGAAGGTGCGCGGCATCGCGCCCAGCGACCTGAAGGAGCTGCTGAACAGCCAGGACCTGCAGGTGCTGGCAGCTGGCAACCCTGCGCGGGGGGAGCGCCCCTGCATGGATGTCATCACCTTCGCTGCAGCATGCAGCCAGGCAGCAGCCTCTGCCGTCACCATTTACACCGCTGATGGTGTGATTGTTGACGCGCGCATGCATGAGCTGTCAGCTGAGCCGCTGGCGTGGGAAGCAGCCATTGCAGACAGCAAGCGCAGGGCGCTGGCGCGGTTCACACAGTGGACTGAAAACGATGCTGCAGCGAC